>VZTL01047275.1:26058-48674 GCA_013400535.1 Scopus umbretta
CCATGGGCTCCGCTCACAGTTTGATAAAAAAAAAAAAAAAAAAAAGATACTGTCCTAATGCTTTTGACTCTCTTGGCAGTGAAGCATCTATTGTGCTACTCAAGATGCACGTTGGTGCTGATTTCTACCGTGTATTGAACAAATACTGATTGGGTCAAAGTAGCATTGGATCAATACCATCAAGATTTGTTCAGAACTCATGACAAGAGCCTGGCTATCATTTCTTACTGTTTGTGCTATTATTGTATTGAATAGTATTTAATGACTGTGAATAGAATTTAATGAGTGTGCAGAGAGCAAAATTGTTCTTAAAGCAATGAGTCCTCTGAAAGTAAGAAATACGGGAGGACTGAGAGGCTGTAGAGCTGATGTAATGTTCAAGGAGATCATTCTCGGGCACACTGCCCTTTGTCTAGTCCTCATCTTCCTTCCATGCTGGAGGTAAGCGCCAGGGCTGTAGCTGCAAAGAAGAGCTAGATGGCATTAAAAAAATACAGTACTCAGCCACATGTGTAGTAGCCAGTACTGGGGGGTAGGGATCGCCTTTCCCTTACACTGCCTGAAACTCCAGGTGCGCCCTGCATCCTTGGATCTGCTTTGCCTAGTTCTCTTTGAGAAATCTCTTGTTTCAGTGAATGATATGCTGTACTTGGTGTTGAGTCTCTGTATTGACCATAGTTAACCCCAAACTGATACTGTTCATGAGAAATGTCTTACATTTTAAAATAAAAACAACAGGAGTGGTTGGTGGTATTTGCTTTGTTTCTCATGTTTTCTTTTACTTTTTAAAGTTGGCAGCACTACCTCTTCTCATGTTAAAGAACGATTAGGCCGCCAGTTTAGCATGTGTTGCACACCTGAATGTGTTTCTAACATTCCTCGGTGACTTTTCGATAAAAGACAGGACTGGAAGATAGTCTCTGATACTGCAGATGTTCCAGAACTGGTTTGATTTAAGAAATCAGGTGAAGATACATTATGGTGAGCTGTTTGTGGACTCAAAGATAAACTAAAGGGATTAGTTCCTTGGCCTGTGTCTATGGAGGTGAGGAGCTGTATGTCTCTATCCTTGAAGTGCTTTTTTAGACAGAAGAGTAAAATGAGATCTTGCAGGGAAGAGGCTTGCAGAGAAGGAAGAGATTTGCTTTGGGATAACTAAAGCCAGATGAAATCCCACTGTAATGGCTTGAATAATTTCAACATTTGAGCTGTGCGTATTTCTTTTCTGGGAGACATGTTTCTTTGGAGAAGCATAGTATGGTGTGGTGACATTGTCATTCATAGAATTTTTTTGGTAATTTTTATTAATGAATTGCCTTCGTTATTAACTTCTTTCACTCTAGGGCATACTGTACCCAGTAAAAACTATGAGTAATAAGCATCACCTGAGCTATTTTCAAATTGCATATATAAAGACAGTGAAGTAGAAAAAAGTAAATCAGAATATGCCCACGAGCAGTGAAAGAAGAACCTATTAGGTGCTTTGATTTCTTTTTTTTTTTCATGTCCTTCTGTGTTTCATTTGACTGGACATTGCACTGAGATAAAACACATTCCAATTATCTATAGTGGGAAACCAAATTACATTCTTCAGAAGAAATTCTGATAATACCATACATGCGGGAGAATGAAAAATGATACAATGTATTGCCAAATTCTTATTATACACTAGCACGGTCTCCATTGTTCTGATTTGCTAACGGTGAGTCACAGGTATGCCTGCGACAGGATTACATTTCTATTGTAAATCTGTCTGACACATAGCAGTCCTAAGAATAATGTACTGTTGTGTCTCTTTTTATTTAGAATGTATTTTAATGGATGTGGTTTTGTCAGCTAGACCGCTCTGGAGACTGTGCACATATCAAAGTGACAAATGCCTGGCTGTTAAAGTCCCGTGCCATATTCATGAGAAAAACTAAGATCTTTCTTTTCCATAGACTGTACAAAGCCATTACCTTTTGGGGCTCTCCTGGATAGCTGCACGCATAATCTCGTTTTCTCCCAGCAGTCTTCAGCTGCAGAAAACTTGCATCCAGCTTTGATGGTAATTCTCACCATTAAAAACCTTCAGAGCAATCTCTGGTCTGTGGCTCTTGATGCTCGCCTGCTCCCTACTGCCTGCGAGGTTAAGGTATGGCAGCCTACGGAGCGGGCTTCCAGTCTTGCAAGACGCGGCAAGCAGCCTCGTAGTCATTAAAATATCATGCTAGGTCTTGTAAATGAATGAAAACAGGAGTTGACAGGGTAGATTATGAAAGGCAAGGAAGTGAAAACAAGCTAGAATCAATATTACTGAGTTTGACATAGCGGGCTTTTTTTTTTTTTTTAATACCTGCTGCTTAGTACCCAAATGAATTGGATTTTGGCATTTAGGCACTTGATTGGTGGCAGTATGATTTTAAGATACTGTATGTTGCTTCCTCTTGCGACTAGGAGGTTGAAGTGCCTTGAGGGATATCTGGCAGTCCTCAGAGCGTCCTAATGAAATTGGCTGGGTAGGTGACAGTGCTGGGAATATTTCGTGTGCCCCGAGAGCCTGTTCAGGATAATCCCTTTCTGGCATGGAGCAGCTGGTGTCCCGCCGCCCTTGGGAGGACTTATGGGACAGAAAATAGGGAGAGAAATGTTTTGTGTTGTCTTTATCTGACACCTTGCTGCTCAGACTGCCTGGCTGGTATAAAATCATAAACAGAGTTGCTAGATATGCTGTACTCGGAGGAGTTTCAGAGGTGGCTCAGCAGAAAATGAGATTTGGCCGTTTTCCAAGCCAGGCATTTGCCTGCTCCTGAGGCCATGGCAGATTGTCTGCAGAGCCAGTGAGCAGGGCAGCATGTAGGAGCGTGCCTGTCCCAGGTGGTCACCTCCATGTTCTGGAAGAAAGTTTTGGATCTGGCAGTGGCTTTTAAAGTTGCAAACTGTTGTGCTCATACCTCAAAGAATAACTGAAATAAAAGAAGAGCAAGGGACTTGGAGAGATAAAAATAGACAGGCCAGGTCAGTCTTGCAACCTTTTCTATTTACCATAGTGTTGGGATTTTCTGTGTCAAAGGAAATAAAGAGAGCAGTTATTTTCTACCCATGTGAGAAAACTTTCAGGTATGTAGTTAGTCAGCACGGACTAGTAATTTGCATTTTAGATAGAAAATGTTAAATATTGCTGAAATACACCACAACAATGTCAGAGTTGTAAATGTAAAAAATTTCTTCAGATTTTGTGCTCAGAGCTTTCTCACTTGCTAGAGGTGAAGAGGGAGAGAATGCTAGGCTCTTCCTTAGCTGAATCAAATTAATGAGGTTATGGATACACCCTCTGTGGATAACTAAATCTTTCAGTGATGTGTGAAAACACACACAAGCGCATTCCAAATTTGTGTTAACATTTCTGAATAAAAGAAACATCTTTTGCGAGATTTTTCAAGTCAAGCAAGTCCTGAAGACTCGCAAGCTTACATTGCCGTGTAAAGAAGCTTTTTATTTCTGGTGTGTGAGTGGAACTGCTAGCTGCATAATCAGTTACGTTCAAGACAAATGAAAGCTGAGAGAAAATAAATTTGGAAAGAAATTGAACATGGGCTTTAAGTGAGATGATTTAAGGGTGAAGTATGAAGAGGTGCGTGGCATTTTGCAGATTGATATGATGTATTAAGACATGTTGAAATAATTTTATGTACTCTTCCCTTCTCCTCTGATTTTTTACTTACATTGAAATGCTAGTTCTTCATTTTTTGCTTTACTGAAGACCTTGCCAAGATCTTTGGATAATACGGATAGCGATACAGCCTAAGCTGCACTCCTCCTGTCTGCAGGCTGTGGAGAATGTGCTCTTTTGCCAAAGGAAACAGAGAGACATCCTGCCCCTCCAGCAGAAGGACATTACTTATGGCTTTCCATATACATTTAGAACTAGAAATTCAAAAAGTCTTTCTAGGTCTGAAACGGTTAGGATGGTCTCACTCACATTTGTTGAAGAGAGGAGTCTGCTTCTATTTTTGTACAGTTTTCATTTTTGACAGCTAATGGCCTGTGAAAATTTGCTGCTGTTGCAGGACGAAGTGGAAAAATTTTAACTTCTAAAATGTATTCCACTTGTGACACACAGAATTGTCAGAGAAGTTTACTACTTTAAAAAAATATATTTATAAGTCTCTTCTGCAAGAAAAGTCATTGTCTTAATTTTAATGAGAGTGGAATAATTTCTGTAATTTTAGTGGCATGCTACTCTCAAGGTCAAAAATAAGTAATAAGCAGTATGTGTTACATTCCCTTTTTGTGTACAAAGGATATAATTTACACTGAAGGGAAAGGAGTGTCTTTTGGGAAGACAAGGAGAGAAAAGAAGGAATTGTGTGCTTGTTTCCTTTTCCTTGCATACTCACTGTGTATTTCTGAGGATTAACTGATGCTGAGAAGGAACAAATCTTATGCAGAGATTGTGCCCACACTGCAGGGGAGTTTGCCCTTCCATCTTCATTCTAATTCCTGCTTATTACAAATCTTTTTTCTGGGTTTCTTATATTGGGTGCTGTGAAACTGTTGACTTTTGCTCTTCCAGCCTTTTGAAGAAATCACCGTGTTTTTTTCTTGTAAGAAAGTGGCAACATCTTGCCGGACATTGTAAGAATGAGGCAAATTCCGGGTATGATTCGTATCACCTCAAGAGGTCTGAAGTTGCACCCTGCCAGTTATACCTGTTCTAAAATTGCTTTTATTCATTGCTATGAGCAATGAAACCCATAGGATGGAAGGAGGGCTCTAGAGAGAAGCTGTAGAAGCAAACTGAGCAGCTTTCAATAAACTTCTTAACTAAATATTTGCAGGGATATTTTCCTCCTATATTGAAGAAAATTGATTTCCTCTGGAGATCTACTTCATTCCCAAGTCATTAATCAAAGAGCAAAATTCAGCACTTTTTACAAATGCTCTTTAAGTTGCTAACACGTGTGCAAAATGCAGAGCAGCCCAACGATCTGCCACTCTTCGTCCTATAGCACACATTCAAAACCACATTAAAATGTTTTTGTCTGTAAGACTAATCACAGCCAGGCCGCGCAGATCTACAGGGGTGCTGCTGTCTGTTTCCCTGCTTGATTCCAACTGTCACCTTTCTACTAATACGAAGCTACAGCTGTTCAAAGTGGGGTCGCAATGTCAGTGTCCCATCTCTTTTTTGCTCTTGGCAATGAGCCACAATTGTTCAGCTAAAACATGAAGAGATTTACTTTTAATTGAGAACAAATAGACTGTGTTTTGTGTGGAAAGGTGAAAGAAGAATCCTGGAAAGAATTATAAACTACTGAGGAGTCTCTTGGAGGGTTATTTTTGTACTGAGTCAGAAGAAAAATACTGTCGTTCTTGCTATTCTTTTTTTATTATGGGAGATTTCATGGGGAAATTGCTGCTCAGAGGAAGCTATTTATTAAAGTCAAATCTTGTTAATTGGCATATTTTTGCCTTTTAGTTTACTGCTTGACAGGTCAGTAAGATCTGTTGTCTCATCCGTGACAGTAAGCTCCAGAGATTGTTTTCCTTATTTTCTAATTAAAAAAAAAAAAAAGAAATTAAATTATGTCTGTAGCAAAACTAGAAAAGAAGTTAGACTTGCCTCATCAGGATTTTTGTGTTTCTTTGAAGTGAAATGCTGTAGGACCTTGTGCCCGCTTTTGGGTCTTACAAGTTTGGCATCAGTATCATAATTAGTGAAATTTTCTTGGATTACCAATTCTTTCTCCTGAAGTAGATTTTAGACCGTAGCAACTCTCTCAGTATTTCCTAGAAATCCATAGGTTAATTTTTGTTTTCTCTGCTAACTCAATTAAAAAAAAAAAAAGGACTGTCTTTATCGTGAGCACACAAATAGTCACGCAACTTTCTCTGAATGTGCAATATACAGAAATAAAAAAAATATTGCTATTCTGAATTTTCCTTTCTTTTCAGTTGTGGCAAGTACCTGCTTCGCCCAGGGCCTTTTGGCCAGTTCCCATCGGGAGTGGTTGTTCTCATTCTACATGAAGTACAATCGCTTAGTACAAACTTCTCATTGAAATGCTTTTATTGGTAAGCTGCACTGTTACGTACTCGTAATAACACCACAGTGTAAATTAGGGTTTTTTCTTATTAAGATACATGGACGTAAGTAGTCCTTCATCGTGAGATTTTTGCAGAAAATATGTTTATGAAACTGTATTTTTCTTTCATGTATTGAATTCACAGACCATTGAGGTGTCTCCCATTAGAAGTGAAGAAGAAATGGGCAGCTTGGCAGGAGGCCAGCTAAAGAGGCGGTCTGTGCTTGCCAAACACCTCAGAGTTAACTTGCTGGTTTCCTTACAGGTTACTCTTGCTTGTTTTGAGGGGCAAACAACCACATTTTGCTCCTGGGAACACGTAAGGTGCTGTCAGCCCACATAAGACGCATACAGCGATTCTTAATTAAATTTATGATTTAATTGCCCTTTTTTGTTGACTCTGCAGTTCTGGAGCCCGGCCCCTGCTGAGGCTGCCGTGATGAGAATGGATGCCTGCCTGAAAACCACTCTGTGCAACTCCTCAGTTTCCTGCAGTCACAATTTCTTTTGATTGAGTCCCAGTTGTAAGAGGAAAAAGCACTGATACCGTATAGGCTAGAGAGAGATGAAAAGTTTTGCATTTGCCCTTTGCCAGAAGACATTTAGCCCTAATAAGCTCAGTTTTCTGGTGATACAAGTTGCAAGCTACCCAGAGCTGCTGTCTGGTTCCAAGTGCTAAGGAACTTCTCATTTCTGGAAGAAAGGAACCCACAGCCATGGCGTTACATTTTCCCAGTTCACGAATTTAACCATTTCCTCAGCTTAAACTCCTTTTCAGGGATGTTTTAAGCATAAAGCTACGGCTGTACTTCAACTATTTCATCTTCCTTGGTGCGCAGATTCTTACTCTGCCTTAATCAAATTTCCTTCTTTTATTTCTGTTTTTGTCACCAAATGTTCAGCGTGCGTAATGCTCAAGATTTTCTGCAGGTCACAAGTCTCAAGAGAGCGGCTAATTCTTCTGTTATGTGATTGCACTTACCTCAGTTATAGCTGAAATTAGAAGGGATGTTCCCTGGCCTTGAGTAATATGTAATTTTTACACCGGTAAGCACGTTTCAAGAGGAGTGAGGTCCTCTATGATAAGTCCCTATGAGTCTCTTACGTGTACTGTCATTTTCTAGGCAACTCACTGTTGTTAAAGCTTTGACTATCTCTTACACAACGCATCTCTACATTTTTATGTCTTCTAAAAAATGTTTATTTGGTATCTTAAATTTACAACAAGAGGAAAAGTACAGTATTTGAAAGTAGGAACTGAAGGGGAAGAAATGGTAGAAGTGACCATATGTCTTGATTACTGAATGTTACCGTGAACTGCCCGGTAGCAATACGGATATTTCAAGCCCATATTGGGCAGGCTGTCCAGATCATTGAAACTGGGACTGATGGTTCCCTGACAGGTTTCCCGATCTGAAAAATGCTACAAAAGAGGTGGTTATTCACATCACTGGGCCTGTACTATACCTGATTAGTATGGAATGGAGACAGGAGCACACGTGAAAACCTGGAGTGTGTGAAGGGTTTACTGAAGTGGTTGCCGTCGCCCTCATTGGAGGAAGGGGACTAATTTTCAGTGCTGAGCTGCCACATCCTGAATTTGTAGCTCCTCTGATGTTTCTCTTGCATTTGCTTGCATCCCAACCAGGCTGAGCTAATTATAGGGAACCAGGGAAGACTTAATTCTCATGAGGTCCTTGAAAAAGACAGCAGTGAACAACTGATAGCAGAGCTTGTCATTTCTGTCAGTCCTGTTCGTTTTGAACACTCTCACTTGAATAGTATGTTAGTGGCTCAGAAAATTGTTCAACTTGGAAATCTAAAACTACATGAGTGAAAACCACAAGGTCTAACAAGTAAGGGAAAAGATGTGATATTCTTCTGTGAGCATCTAGTGGCAGACAAAAAAGAGCTCAAAGGTTTGTTGCCTTTCTCCTCCATAGCGATCATATCTAGCACGGCTTGTACGCCTGCAGCCGTAGGGCTGCTGCAGAGTTTTATTCCATCTTGTCCCTGCACTTGCACTGTTGTGACATTAGCCTTTAGTAGTATGGGGTGCAGCAGAAATAACTATGAAAATTTCTTCTCTTGGGCAGAAATTGAGTATAAGAGCACTTCCATGGCGAAGTTTTCGCATGCCCCTTGACTTGGAATGGAGAGTGGGGGTTTTTTTCAGCATCAGCTTCTCCTGTTAATTATTTTTATATAAATCAAAGACCCAATGGAATTAATTAAGGAGAGAAGTGTTTTGTTTTTGCTGAAAAAAGAAAGGCATTCAATACCGCAATGACTAATTCCATGCAGTAAGGAACACTGGAGTCTTTAGGAATAAATAATGTCAAGCATCCTACTGGCAAGTGGAAAAATAATTATTGAACTGGGAGAAAAATTATTGAAAAATGCAAGAGAGAACAAAAACCTCAGAAAAGTTGTCAGATGTGGTTTTAAACTTGTATTTAATCTTGTGATGTGCAAGAGGGGAAGAGAGGAGATACTGAGGGATAATTGCAAGATTAGAAGAAGTAACAAGTTTTTACACAGACACTTGCTTCAGGGGAGCTCTCTCTTTCCGTATAATATGCGTCAAATGGCCCATACCTGAATTTCATGGAAGCTGAGCTCTCTGCGTTGTTGCGAGGCTGCCAGCGTAATGAGGAGTCGGACAGTCTGTAATTCAAAACCCAGGCACCTGAGACTAGTAAATCTAGAGAAGAATGACCCTGACCTGCAATTTCGATGGTAGACTGAGAGCGCTGGGTGTTTTTTTTTTGAAATAATCTCTGCTAAACTGGGAAAAATCTACCAAAGCAGAATTGTTTCATATATCGAAGGCTGGCGGCCGAGTGCCTCAATAATTCTGTTCAGGACAAAGCAGTAACAGCTTTCAAATGTGATCCTTGCAGCTTGAGACTTCCTTTTAAACATTGTGGGGAAATTAATGTTTGAATTATTAAACATGTTTTCCTTTGGGGATAATGACTTACACAATGGCATAACATTCTGAAAGTCTCATTTAAGATACACCTGGTGTTGTAGCAGTCCTGCAGCAGGTATGTGGACTGGACATCTGTCTCTGGATAACAGCATCTATTCCCTTTGCAAGTAAATTTTTCAGAAGCTTTTTTCCCCCCGTCTGCTTACTTTTTTTCCTTTTCTCAAATGGCATGAGGAGAGAATGATATTAAAAGTCTGCATGCTCTCAGTGGTCAGTGGCATTGTGGCAAGCATTTTTCCTCCTTGTTTAATTTTCCATTCCTTCCCCACCCTGGTTTTGCCTGTTGCAGGAGTTAATATACCTTCTATAGTCACGTGTCTTTTTACCTAAAAAGTTATACACATCGCAGAAGCGAACAGTTTCATATTCTCCCCCCGCTCTTCTTCGCCAAAACCTTTTATCTCCAGCTGTACAGAGAACCCTGTCCTTTGCTTTGTAGGTAATTATTTTAAACCCCCATGTACTTAGGTTGCTATTCTTGGCCAGTTGAATGCTGGCCCTTGTTATAATGAACAGTAATCTTGGATTGTTGCGAGAAACTTTGAGGCACAGGACAACCATGAGTTTTAAAATGAAGCTGTAGATTTCTGCAGCTGCTTGATAAGAAGCTCGACTGCTGGGAACCTTTCTGAGCTTCATAAAAATGAAACACTGGAGAATGACAAATCCTTTAGTCTACCACTACAACACTTCATTTCTGGGCAAAAGCAATACTGTACTTATAAGATTACAAAGAGCTGTAGGCACCATTTATTTTCCAAGATGATGCTTGCTGCTGACCAAATAAAATATTGTTAAATCACTTTTGTGTGCACTGAATATTTTAGGCCATGATTGGGTATTTTATATACAAACAATAATCCATTCTTCAGCTGTCCTGATGGACCATCAGGTCAACTGCTGAGTTTTCAAGGGTGGAGGTGCAGGAATGGCAAAATCACTGATGTGTGAAAATTTTATAGAAGCAGCCAATTACTTGGAGCAAATAGCTGCTTTTGATCTTTCTGGTGATTGAACTGGTGATGTCTCAGGATAGGGAAGTCTACTGCTCTTCTTTAAGTGCAGCATGTTTTTAATGCATAATAACATCATTTCTGTAACCTTCAAACGTTTTGGTTTCAGAAAGGCTTTTTTTTTTGCTTTTCTGGTCACAGAACTCAGATGGTTAAACAACTTTGTGCTACATATTTTATTCCAGCATGAAGAGTTAATTTAATATAACATTTGAGTCACCTGCTCATAGCACTGTTTTACTGAAAATGACAGGCTTGACAGAAACCTAAGGAAGCCAGATGTCCTGGAGACACTTGAGGAGCTATAGTCATTCAGCATATGTTTTTCTCTTCTTTTGTCAACCTGCCTCATGTAAAAAAGAATTACATGATTTATCAGTTTTAAGTTGCTGTTTGTTTGCCTGTCGTACACGAATAGACAGCAGAAGAGGGTGTTTAGGGCCTGATCAGGCCAATCGCCACAGGAATTCAAGATTTTTTTTTTTTTTATCCGTGTCAGGAGTGCCAGAGCAAATGATTGCTGTTCCAATGTCAGTGTAATTACATGCTAAGCTGAAGCTTATATTACAGTAGACTACAACTGGTTAATCATCTGTTGATACTGAATAATGCAGTCCTGCATACTTGACAAATGCTAACAGAAAATAGAGTATCAGCTAAACTTTAGTCTCTCTTACTAGGCTTCTCTTCCTGGGCCTTTGGCCCCAAACTATTTCAGGATTCTGGGAAGTGGGAGATGGTGTTTGTTAAAATGCCGTTCCCACCTCTCGCAGGACTGAGGGTAGGCATTCGCTGACAGTTTTCTGAACCGTTTCCTCTCTGCAGAGTGTTCTCTGTATCCAGCTAGCTAAGCAAATAACAGGAGAATGAGCAGTTTGTGTAACAGTGGGACGTTTCATGCTTCGCTTCCTTCAGAAACACCACCTCATTAGTTTCATTTTTTTCCTGCTTAAATTAAAGAAAAAGCAGCAGAACTGGTTTGGTTAAATTTCCTTCCTTCTCCTCCTTCCATTCCTGCCTTTTGTCAAATGGTGCCAATGCTTGTATAAAGTAAAGCTTAATTAGCAGCGTAACGGATTTTTAGTAAAGATTAATTATATGTATAAATGATTAGTCTGCTGCTTTGAATATTTGCTTGGTAACATACAGACCACTTATCCCATGCATCATGACAAAAGAGTTCCTGACAATTGCCGTACACCAGCGTGGACAGCGCAGTAGCATCTCCTGCAAGTATTCTGCTCATGCCTTACAAATGTATTTCAACAGTATTAGCTTACCTTTAAGGGATTCTTAGTTAATCTGTAAGATGGCAGGTTCTGCACACAGTTTTACTCTTTGAGATTTGTACTGTAGTGACTTAAGCCATCCGTCTGGAGAACAGAAGCAATTTAATGAGATTTATATAAACAACATGTCTGTCAGTTTTGCAAGCGCTTATTAGTTGAATACATCCTAAGTGTTAGCAGCTTGAGGATCAAAGTGATATTTAGGATTTTTTCCAAAATGTGGTTATTTGTTATAAAGAATGTGCCAATCGTTGCAAGGAATTAAATAAGGGTTGAATTTGTTTTTATGTCATCAATACACAAAAAAGATAACAACATTAACTATACTTTTTTGCTGCGAGTATATTTGAGTCTTAGTCTTTTTAGCTATTTCATGATAGAAAATAGGAGGTAGACTTCATTAATTTGATTCCATCTGTGGCTTTTTAGTAGTAGAATGTTTTTACCTTGGTGGCTTACTCGAACGAAAGATGTACACTTGCTCTGCTGTCTTCAGTTCTGTCCAAGCGATGAGGTCTCCCAGTCTGTAGGGAACCATGCAGGCAGATGATGAAGGCATGAGACTATTAAAGGTCACAACAACTTGAACCACCACTTGCTGCATATTCCAAGGCTACATCTCTGTTAATATGAACTCAGTCTGAATTCCTCCTTCTCCCTGAAGTGTTTTCTTTTGTTGTCAGTCTCTATTTATGGAGTGCATTAGATTAGGGAAGGCCTTTGTTATGCAAATTGTTGGCTATCATGAGTGTTTCACCTGCTGACTAGGTGCATACTAGAGATATTCCGCACCTCTTGTTGGACAGCAAAAGACACCAGCTTCTCTTGGGCTTCCTGGTTCTTGGTGTGGCCTGTGCCTGAGGAAGGACCTGATCCGTAGCGCTGGGTAAAACAGCCATCACATTTGCAGTGTCCAGTGCTTTGGCATAGGTCAGGGATCTGAAAACCACCTATATTCAAGTCCAGTTATGATAAAAGGACGTAAAGTTTATTTACAAAATGTAAAACGCACAAATGTTTATGAACACAAAGATAAGAGTGTGAAAGGGAAGATAGATGCCCTAAATGAGTTACACTAGAAAAGACAAATGCCCAGCTAATTACTCTGTAGGTGCTTAGCTAGCTTTCACTATCAGGGGTTTGGTCCTTCTGCAGGTCAGATATATTCAGGACTACTTCAGAGAAAGGATTCTCCTCTGCTTCAGAGTGTGTTACTTCCATTCAGATTTTAATCTGTGTGCTCCTCCATCTCAGCCGTGCTGACCCTTGGTGTGTTCAAGAGGTAATTTTGAGATTTTCTCCAACATGGCTCTCATGTCTTCAGTAATGCTCAGATGTAAGGACAGATCAGGTGCCAGTCTCCTGTGCTTGATCAGGGTTATATGCATTTAACTTCGTCTTTTTCAGAAGCCAGTACTCTTTCCTAGAACCATGAGAATGAAGTGAAGCATTACCTATTAAATGGGCAAAAGACTCAGTAGATATCTACGAAGCTTATCTCAAATCTAACGTAAGCTGAGGTAACTTTTTTTATGCATCCCTGCTGCCATTTCACATGAACTAGGTCTTTCTGTCATTCTAATTTACATCTGCCTCTGAGAGGCCCTGTGCTTACCGGGACAAACTGCCCGTTTCAGTCTATCTGATTATGACCATTCATGTGCATAGCAGTGATACCTGTAATTATTTTTTCTATTTCTGACAGAAAAGTACAAGAAATGAAATCCAAACATCAAGCTTCTGCAGAGTAAGAGAGGATTCGGATATGAGACTATCCATACAGTTTATGGTGGCTGTGGTGATTCATAGAAGAAAACATGGAATCAGCAGACATTGCTACTTGGGGTATTGGTAAACAGAGGTTATGGTTTATGTCTGTGGGTTTTTAATAGGCTTTGGTTTTACTCAGGTAAAAGCTGGCAATTATGTTTGGTGTTAGGTATTTAGGTTTCAGAATGAATTGAACCGTTATGGCAACACTGTTGAAAAGCAAAGGAAGTAGGATGTAAATTCCCTTTCAGGCCTTTTTGACCTCACTTCTGCTTTAAACTTAGGTCATGTACTGAAAGAGAAAAATTTCCAGGTGATATGTAGTAGGTTACCAGCGATGCTCCCAATGATGTCATCCCAAAAAGTCCCAGTGGAAGCTGGACAAAGACCTGGGAGATTCAGTCCAGTTCATTAGCCTTATGGACTGACAGATGTTTCTCTGGATGTTTGTTTGTCTGAATAATGGAAAACTGTTTGTTTCTTCAGACATTTCAGGATGGCTAAGTGTGTTAGACTAAGCACAGGCAACCATCAGTGTGACTTAGTGGGCTTGTCACGTGCCAGGTTTGGTGCTTGACCAGCAGTTGCTTGTATTTGTATGCAAAAGGCTTTTATACCCTGTACACATATACTTCTGGTTGGCTGTGGATTGGCTGGCCAGCTGTGCGTGGTCACCAATGTCCTCCTCAGCTGGTTGTGCTCTAAAGATGATGATCCTGTTGCACAGGTGTTAATTGTTCTAGCATTACTGAAAACAAGGAGGAGAAAGTCTTGCTGGGGTGCAACCTGGGAGGCTGGAAAATAGGGCTACCTGTCGCTGGAGAAGGTATGGTTTAAATGATTTCACTTGTACTGGCATCAGTAGTGACACTAAGAATAAGTGCACATAAATGGAATTTGTCTACTTCTAATTTGGGTGGTATCACCTTTCTTTTTTTATTTTCTGCTTCATTACTGTATGCAAATTGTGTTGTTCAAGCAGAGGAAAAAGTTGTGTTCCTTGTTTTAATTCATTCAGCCAGTGTAAAGGGGTTGAAGATAGACATTGGTTCTTGGAACCATTTTATTTGCCTATTTTGAAACAGAGGCTGTAATTGCATATCATTCATGTTAGTGAAATTTTGGCAGCGTTGCAAGAGAAAGATCGGTGGATCACAAGTTATTATGAACTCTTCTCTTAGATTTATGGGCAGCCACTCCTGCGAATGGTCCTGCTAAAATCATTTTCAGTATTGATGTGAACAGCTGCGTGTCAGTGGAAGTAAAGTAGTTTGAAATCTAGGTTTGAAATAGCTCCATGGTTTTGATAGCCGAGGAACCTACAAGCTGTTGCCTTATCAGAGAAGAGCATACAGATAGAAGTCACCAGAGAGTAGCCCCATTCTTTTTAATCTAAGATTATTTTTTTTTTTTAGTTTTTTTTTTTTAATGAGAGAGCTTGATTTAGTAAAGCAAGAACTCAGGAGGAGGTTATAATTCAAACTACCTTACTTAGTTCAATTTCTTTCATAAAAGCTATAAAACTCAATTAAAGTTGATGATTGAGAAAGGAAATTGGGTAAACTGGGAACTCTAAACAGATCCACAAAAGCACTTGGAAAACTAAGCACGGATTATTCTGTTCGTGTACAAAGTCATTTAGATGGTGAATGGAAGCCATATACTGTGAAACCCAGCAAATATTCTGTGTTCATAAATAGTTGAAATTCTTCAGGGTAAAATATTCAGTTGCAATAGACACCTAATAAACCCAGAAGAAATGAAAAGGGTCTAAGATCCCTGGAGAATATCCAGTACATGATAAAGGACTTAAGGCAGCTGCATTAAATGTACCTAGGCTAAATTGTACCTAGTACCAAATGATGTAAAAGTGAAGCTGATGACCAGGCAAAATGAAAAAAATTGAGCAGGCTGAATGTCTGCAGACAGGATATCTGGTAAAAGAGCCTTATGCCAACCAATAGACCAGAAACTATGCGTGATCACAAGGAAGAGTAGGTTTAAAAACGTAGTTTTCTGACTTAAACACTTAGAATGAGGTACACAGTGGTTGCAATTCAAATATTGATATCTGCTGATGAATGTTTTAAAAAGCGTCTTGTAAGTATAATAAAATATTTGAAGAAGAAAAAGTTACCCAGAAACATTGTCCTACCGTGCTGTGAAACGTCTATCTAAAAAGTGACTATTTGTAATTCTAAAGCTACTTGTAATTAGTACTAGTGCTTGTTCAAACAGTGAGGCAAAGAGCACTGCCTGGGGCTGATATGAAAAGAGGAAAAATCCCTTTAATCCTTTATCTAAAAAATACATACACCAAAACTGGAGGTATAGACTTTTAAAATGAGTTGTGAACCTGGTGATGTTGCTGCTGTTAGACGAAGGTAAATTATGGGACTTGCGGTTTTTTGTGTGGAAGATTCCTGGCTTACCACTATAAACGGTACCAATGACAGTGCCATCCCATCGGGTGTTAATGCAAAGGGGGCGAATGGCACCCTAGTGTGGGCAGCATGGATAGCGATGCAAAGAACCGAGCCAGCACTCGCCAGCCAGCACCCGGGGCTCCCAGCAGTGCCCGGCTCTGGCAGTCTCCTAGCCAGGGCCCGTGGGCCTCTCCGACAAGCAGGAGTCAGGCTGTGCTGCACGTAGACCGGTGCTTTACCGCTTCGCTCAATACTTGTCTTTGCACAAGTGGGCGAAAGTAACCGTGATGGGGGTAAAGATTAAGCTGATGCAAGACACGTTTGTGCTCTTATTTATTGAAACCTAAAGCTGTAAGCAATCGCTTTCAGTCCCAAGGAACTGGCTTTCACTGCATTATTGACCAGAATCCCGTATTTCTGTTCTTTCCGGAAACAACTTCACAAAACGGAATACAACCCAGGGCTTAAGAGCTTTTCTATTACGAATCAACTTCAAAGTTCTCTAAGATAGTTTCAGGTCATGGCAAGTTTCTTCACATGGTCTGAAGCTTCATAATCACTCTAAAACATTTGATACGAATTCACAACCAAACTACGTGAGATATTGTTGACATGCTTTGGTTTCTTTTGCTTTTACTGATCTTTTGGCTTAGCTGCTGAATTGTTTAATGGTTCCCAGCTTTTTCACAATGACAACTTAAAACCCCAAATTTTGTGGGATTACTTCAGAATCTCAGCAAGGTTTTCCAAGTGCCCACTGTGGTATCGTTAAGTTTCTTTTCATAACGAGCAAAAGTTGTTGCTTTCTACCCATATTCATCAAACTGGCCTCTAGAAAGGCGTCCGAGATATTTATTAGCTCTACAGGTCTTGTGTGACTCATAGAGTCTGGCCTGATCCTCTAAGATTCCAGTTCAGATTCAAAGTCTTCATGCAGTGTCTAAAAATACTGAGGCCAGGGCCCATCAGCAAGTCCTCTGTCGCCAGCAGCCGCCGATGATTATCCTGGTTGTGAGTCAGGCAGCAGCAGAGGAAACGCATCTCTGCTCCTCGGTTGTTTCTGCTTCCAGAAGGCGGCAAATACAATTCCACAGAGAGCTGACCAGAAGTGCTGCATGCAATCGAGATACGGGCAGGGGGGATCGCAGTTTCAGTAGGAGAGTGGGGAGGAAAACAGCGGCATTGCAAGAGGATGGTGTGCGAAATGCTTTGTACACCCACCGGGAAGGTGAGGGAGCACTGAAGATGGCAGCTTAGTGCAGCAAACAATGAAATACAGAGCAGCCCTGCTGTGAGCGTGTAGTTGCAGCGTTGGCAGTGCTGGATTTTTGTTTCGTCCTGCTGCAAGAAAGAGAGGGCCAAGGAAGGGCGAGGGAAAGGGAGCTGTGCTGGGGTGGGTAAGGGGAGGGCTGGGGAGTGCTTGCTGCTGCTGGAAGTGTCTGGGCCTGATCCAGTCAGTTCTTGCAGTTCTGATTTTCAGGACTCTGCTGTAGGCAAAAGTAGCAGGATGGAAGTGTCTTTGCTGCTTCAAGCAGACTCTTCTCCCTGGCGAGTACCTACCTTGTTGGTGTCTTGAGCCAGACCTGCCTTGGCTTCCACCCTCTACCACCTGGTGGAAAGAAAAGGGAGAGAAATTATGTCCTCGGGAGAATCACAAGGAGGAGTTATAGCCCAGAAACCTGTTTTTTTTGTTTGCTGCAGGAATAAGCATATCTCCTTGATATGCCCTGAAAACAATACAAAACGAGGTCTTCCCCCTCCCCACCCCCTTCTTTCTGAGTTTAGTATCAGCTGTCTGCGAACATGAAAGAATACGGACAGCTTAAATTGTCCCCTTCCTATGTTGTTAGGGGGTTTGTGTCCTTTTGTGGGAAAAAAACTGGTTTCCGTCAATCCAAACCCTGGAAGATTTCATATGGCTGGGAGAGTCATGCTCTCTTTCCTGGGCATCTGCTCTTGGTCCGTGTCAGAAACAGGGCGCTGAGGCAGGCGAGCCTTTGCTCAGGCTCACTGCTGGTCTTGCACACTGGTTTCTAATTTCAAGTTGAAGATAGTGCTTTGAGTGTTTCTCCTGTATGGCTTGAGCATATTGTAATCACAAATGCAGAAGGGAGGGAGATTAGTGCTCAGTAATTGTTTTCACCTGTGGAATAGAAAGCCTGAAGTGTATTACTATTTTGAAGTCTGTAGTTAAATATTATACTTGATTAGAAATAAGCTTCATATGTACAAAACTTCATTTTGCAAACTGGCTTGCATTTTTTTTACATGATGAATAGTCTCTTGTGAACGATTTTACGCACACTTTATATCACACAGCGATGATGCTTGTTTGCTTTGGAGGCAGGTTTCTTATGTTGCATCTCTGGTGAATATTTGCTGTGGTGTCAATCAGTTATTCACTACTTATTTATTGACATAATTATTTCCCTTGCTAATTCGCCATTACCCATTTTTTGTTGTTGTTTTATTGCTTTGTTTCATAACGCAGTTCCTCAGCTCCCAAACAAATGTACAGATTCTCTAGTTCAAGGGTTTTTTTCATTTGATGTTTGTTTTTTGTTTTCTTTCTCCCCCCCCTAGCTGCTTATCACTTTTCATCAATTAGAAAATGGATGTGATCAAGAGGTCCTTACCTTGCCAGCTCAAACAGTCTGAAATGCAAACTCCAGCTGCAGTTAAGTGTTGATAGCTCCCAGGAGAATTCAGATTTCCATAGTGATGTTTGATAACTGTGGAAACAATGACCAAAAGCTTCTGAAAACACAAGTCTTTTAAAAAAATCATTATTTTGTTATTACACCAATATGTTAGTATAAACGTATGGGCTTAGGTGGTTTTATGTGGAAAGAAAAACACGTAAACAAATACACACAACTATATATATTTTTTCACATTGGTGTTTAGTTTTCATGCAGACTAGGTGATACGGAACTGTGTTCCTGCCAAGTTAGACTTGAATTCTCTTCCATACAGCATGCTTTCTGTGGTCTTTTTTTCTAACATTTACAGGATTTAACCTATCTACAAGATGTCTTGGCACATGCTGTCTGTGTATGACATTCCAAAATCAAAATGCAGTCTGCAGAGTATTAACTAGATGCCTAACACTGGCTTTTTCTTGTGGCCATGTGCTAAATCACCCTGGACTTGAGTTTCTGTTCGTGGCACTGGCTCCTTATTTCTGCTACCTTGTTTGCAGCTGCATCACACAGTCCTTTTATTTTTTGGCAATTAATTATGTGTGGTTGGGAATTACTGTTCTATAAATGAAATGAGGATGCTGCTGCTGGGAGAACTGGAAATTATAATAATTTGCTGCTGAGGGGAAAATGTTGATGAGGATTGTGGAAGATAGAGAGGTCTCTTCTTTTCCTACGCTGCGCTCTGCTCCAGAGAGAGCAAAGTTTCATGAAGAGTGGCAATGAGCTGGTTGACTAATGTGTTTGGTAGAGTTAACAGGTTGAATGTTGCTGTGTCCTCCCCTACAGGATGCCTCTTCCTGACAGCTTTTTAACTGTTTCCTCTCTTATGCTTCCCTGGTATGTCAAGGAATTTGCACAACTATGATTCTGTAGCTATTCTAGGAAAAACACCTGGGAAGCTGGAATTCCAGTTCTAAACAGCTGTGCAGTTTTCAGCAGCTCCCTGGTTTCTTTTCCTGAACTATATTCCTTTCCTGTATGACAACACACTCTTAGCTCATTTTTCTGTTTTCAGACAACAGAGGTACGTCTGGGAGAGCGCAGGACGTGGCTTTCCCAATAGGTGAAACAGAGAAGGGAAGGGGAAGCCTGTGTCCCTGTCTCTGAGTTTGGTGTCCCTGTCTCTGAGTTTGGCAGTGGCATATTGGTTTCTGCTGTCAACCTTGCACACTGATCAAGCTGATGACCAAACTGTGTTTGTCATAACCTTTTTCTTTCATTATGGGTATCAAATGCCTGTATTGCTGCTGTTATTCAGGATTGTGCAAGTTAATATTGCCAGCAGACTGCAGAAAGCAGAGCTTCATCTGAGATTTTGTGTTCAGAAAGCTTATTCTATTTAAGGATACATGAGCTACCTACAAAATCTTGTAAAATCACCAGCAAGTTAGGTAACTGGAATGACTTCAAGGTACTGGTAATGTCCTTGCTGATCGTTCTTAAAAAGTCATTAGAAGAAATAAAAGCTTATTTGTTAACAAAAAGAAATGTTGATGAGAAAAATTCTCACTGATACTGTTGGTGACGCTCCTTGGATTTTTTTTTTTTTTTTTTCCCCTGTGAAGCCACGGTGCTGTGATGTGAATGTGAGAGGTGATTCAAATCCAGAGCACTGAGGGGGTCAGCAGCAACGTTTTGCTCCTGTTCTGTTTGTTTGCTTTCTTCTTGCTGTCTTCTGTTGTCTTATGCTGCATCACTTCTCAGTTGCTGAATTTTAAAATGCCATTCCCATAACTCTGGAAGAACTCGTAAACCGTGCAGAGCTGCGCTGCAGGTTTCTGAGGTGTGGTTTGTTTGGGGGTTTTTTGGTGGCTTTGTTTTGTTTCTGTTTGTTTTTTTAACATAGCTGCAGGTGGGAAAATACAACTGAAGGGAGACCGAGTTTCATCTCGGACAGGACCCCTCGCTTGCAGACCCCTGTGGCTAGCTGGCCGCAGCATTTCTCTCTGGGTATAGGACAGCTCTCCGGTCATCGGTACTGCAACGTTTTCTCAGCTTCTCCCCCCTGGCTGGGCAACGGTATTCATCAGATTGGGAACAAGACAGACAGCCTGGAAAAAGAGGAAAAAAAGCACCTATGTATGCCTAGGAATGCAGCATACTGCTGGACATAAGTGATCACAAAAATTGTATCTGGCAACTAGCAGGGAGGCACCTGCAGGGGTTTTGCGGTGGCCTGAGGATTGCTGATGCTGACAGGCTGATGGAAACAAGGGACCTGTAGTTCAGCTGATCCATGCAGGAAGCCATAGACATTTTGTTTATTTTGTCCCTTGTAAACTGGAATAGCTCTAATGGTAGTATTGAGCATAACAGAAGATAAAATCTATTTTGGAGCTGAAATATGTTTTGTGGCCATTATAACACAAATAATTGCAGAGTGCTTTAGGAATACGTAATGAGGTAGAATTTCAGATCCTAGCTGTTGGAGGGGCAGATCTCTCTGTTTGAGGATTTTTGTGCAGCAGTGTGTCAGAGTTGCTGTACTATTTGTCTGCTTCGAGTCTCCTCACTAAAATGTAAATATGTTATTTACATTCTAGAGAGAGCAAGCTTCCCAACTGATGAGAATAGCAGAAACTGGAGAAGTTGTCTATGCTCAGGGTAGGTTCTGCTTCCTTCAAGGGGTTGTTGCCTCCTGGTCAGATCGTGGAAGGAGTCGGGACTGAGAAGGATGTAGAATTACTTTGAGTTCTTGACAGAGATCCTGTATCGATCTCTACTTGAAGTCCTCAATAGGTTTTACCCCTGTCATTGTACAATAAGAACTGTAAAATATCTTACTGTATAAGGGCTTGTTGGATATTGTGAATACAGGGTGGTCATAAACTGACTGTCCTCCATAATAATAGGCTTAAATCTGATCCTGCAGTAAAATATACAGTTCCTGTAATTCTCCCACTTACAAACAAATGAGACATCAAGATATTATATTACCAACTGCTACCAAAATCCATCCTGCTTTCTGCCTTACTGTCCTTGTCTAACCTAACCAATGTACCTTGATGCAGGAGAGGGAAAAAGGCCTGCGGGCCACCTGCTGTAGAATGGGCATTGCTGTCTCCTGAGTGGGTTTATCCAGGCAGAAACACAGTGCAAACATCACCTGCCCTCCCTCTGATATTTCAGGAGATGCAATTTTGATTCCTGTTGCTAGCTAGCAGGAGCGTATCAATGTCTATATCAAAATGTGCAGTTCCCTCAGTTTGCCTGTTGTATCGCATTCCTGCTTTGTACGAGTTTGAAGGGAGATGGGCAGGAACATTTCAATCCAGGACTCCTGTTTAGTCTTTGCAGATCAAGTTGTTTTGTTGCTGTTGAACTTCACAATATGCAAGGGCCGTTAGGCATGTTTTCTTTGGATGCCATTGCAGCAGCACCTGGAAATCTTTCTGAGGGCAGCATTTCACCCTCTGGTAATCGTATATGAATTTCAATGCCCAAAATGCAACTTCAGTGGACCTATATTGATCTACGCTATAGCCTCATTTCAGGACCTTTTGTTTCTTTTTTTCTTCTGATGGTTCACAGAGAGAACGATTGTAAGGAAATTCGTATAGCCGGTTCAATTTTTTGTCTCTGTCGCAGCTGAGGATAGTCTGGATTGGTAGGAGAGGTAGCGGGGCTTCTTTGGTGCTTGAATTTCTGAGATTCAAGGTCTCTAGTAAAGTATTAAAGAAACTGCAGGAACTTTAGTCCTGCTGTGTGCTAGAAAGACTTTTTTTTCAAAGTTTTACAAAGGTAAATAATGCCAGTGTGATAATTATTTTATTATGATGAGTGAGAAAATTGAGCTTTTTATCTTCTAAAATTCAATCAAAAGGCAGTATTTCATTCTCTTTTTATCCAATAAAATAACTGAAAGTAGTTTTACTTGGAACAGAGATAAGAAAATGCTAGCGATTAAAGATAATGTTGTGGAATGTCTGGCAGGGTTCAGTGCATCAATAACCCTGACACGTAATTAAAGTAATTGAAAATGCCCGTGTGTGTTCTCTGATGGAAGGCAGTGAAAGATCATTGAGGTACCAAAGCTCTTTCACAATATGAGGTATATTTTAAAATCAATCTCTTTTATTTTTAATCTTTTATTTGAGTCCTTTAAATCTTCATAACGCCAAATCTAAACCTGCATCGGTGCCTTGAGCTAGTCCTGTTGGAATAGAGTGGCTCATATTTCATTCAGTTCATTTCTAAGGTCAGCAAAAAGGACTGGATTTCAGCTGAGAAACAGGGCCAAGAGGCTCCTCAAGCATGCCAACACCGGGCAGAGTTGGGGTGGTGCCTCTCTCCTTTTTCCTATCAGTTTTCTTCTTTACGTTCTGATCTTGAGCCTCCCTGTCTCCCCCC
>VZTL01047276.1:0-10596 GCA_013400535.1 Scopus umbretta
TGGCCACACTACTTCTGATACAACCATGAATAACCATGAATACTATGGCATTCCTAACTTTACCAGCCTTTTCACTGCCTGTTTTCTGGCCTTTTAATCTTCCAACGTTGTTCCCATACATTATTCCTACCTCTGGTTAATCTGCACAACAGTTTATAGGCAGTTCACACTGTAAGGAAAGCCCCTTAAGTTATCCTAAGCCTCCACCATCTTCCTTTCAGCCCCAGCGTGCAGTTTGCCTCAGTGTAATACCAGTTCAGCCTTGAAATTGTTTTTTAACAAGGAAAGGGCTAGAGATGGTTTGTTGGGGTTTTTTTTATGAGCACTAACACAGGCCCCATTTGATGTGCTGCAAATTCCACTCACATTGATGCTGTTCAAGATGGAATATGTATTTAGCATTTCTCCTAAAAGCATTATATTCTCCTCCAAACCACCAGTATAGATCATTGCTTTCTCTGTTACCACCACCACCGGTCCTTAAAACAGACCTTTTAGAATCTCCATTATCAAGCAAACACACTATGAATTCAAAGTCAATTTTGTTTTAGCTACTTATCCAGATTATAAATTTCTCTTTGAGTAGGAAATTACTTTTGTGTTTTAATTTCAGAAATATCTTTCTCCGCATTTCTGCAGTAGCAAGAGGCAGATGTGGCAATTTCTGTTGGACTATGTTTGAAAATAGTTTCTTCTGTAATGCAGTGCACAGAAGCCCAAAGGTGTAACACTGAACACAACTTCCCTCAAACTAAAACACATTAAAAAGCATTATCCAGTTTGGTCATAAAAAAATAACCAAACACATTCATCATCCATGCTACGAGGCCAACATAAATAATCAGTTACAGTTGGGCTGTTTAAATATGATGATTAGAACACTTTAGTCCAACAACTCACCACCTTAGAAGTAAATTTGCCTTCTTTTGTTCAAGTTAAATATAATTAACTACCTGTATTGCTAAAGCCCCCCCCCCTTTTTTTTCTTTGAGTTCCAAAAGCTAGCCTGCTTTTAACACTTGTACATAAAATTCCTTGTAATTTATTCTCTAACTGTAGCAATTTACCAATGCCCCACTTAAGCACAAATTGCTACCATTGAGATTACAATCAGTTCCTTGATGATTCAGCCATGATGAAACTTACCTTAAGGCTATAACATTCTCTTGGGTAGGGACCATCATCTTCTGTAATCATACAGTTCCTCAAGGATTCCATCAGGTCACAGTTCTCTTGCTACAGCGTTAGTGCAAACTGTCTGCACTACTCTCCTCATCAGAGGAGCTCTGTGAGAAGAGCCTCACAAGCCCTTGCAGGTATGCTGGATTGCTAAGTGCTTCCCAATTCACAAGGAGCAAGGCGACTCACTGAAATCCATTAGGGCCCGATCCCACTGAAGTCATAAGGGCAGCACTACTCATAAGAGCAAGGATGGCAGAATTAGTGACATGGTAATCAAGTGTTTGAGTGAAAGGTATGGATTATTTTTGGCATAATTTAGTATTTTTTTTCCAATTAGATCAAATGTAATGCATGTAGAGTGCATAAATAACCACAGCTTAAAAACCTGCCTTGTGCATCACAGAAGGAAAACCAGGAGAGAGCTAAACACTGAGTAAAGGCCAACGCTCAGGCAGCTGAGAGTATCTCAGTATTAATTATTTCCATTAACTCCCACCCTCAGTTACTGGCTCCCTGTATTGCTGAGGCACACCCTCTGCTTGACCAGCGCAACGTGCGTTTGACCAAGTAGAAAGCAGTAACTTATAGTCAGTGATACTGTTGACATACCATGCGTAATCAGAGTGGCTGCTATATGCTGTGGTGAAGGGGAGGTGGTGGAGTTGGTTCTCTGTTCCATCGGTGAGGCTCCAGGCTCCAGCTGCTGAGAGCAAATCAACCAGGAATTTCCCTTTTCCTGGAGATTCCAGTACCCCTACAGAAACCCATCTAATATCGTCAGAAGGTCGTTCACTGAACAGAGCATTTTAACAAATGATGGTGGCATACTGCTAGAGGCTGGGTTAGCAGCTGGATTTCTCAGAGTTTGGAATGCAAATCTCTATCATCATCTTCCTCATATTTAAGCACACGGTTTACAGCTTCAGAGCCCATGCTTAGAGCAATTTACAAGCACATGACATTCCCGATATATTAATATTGGACACAATAGTTCAGATTACTTTCAGTTCTCATCATGGCAAACCTCTCAGGCAGTATTTAGTGTCCGAATCAGGCCCAGCTGAGATTTCCATGTGTGAACTTGGCCTAAGTGGCTCCCATACCAGTATTCCCATCCCACAGGCATGCCCAAGTTCTAGTTCTTCAAGCTTAGTTCTAGTTTTATGGCAGAGGCAGTTTTCATATCAGGCCCCAAGTGGTTTAAACACAGCCACGAAATAAACACTAGTCTAAATTACGTGGTCAGTGGGCCAGCAGAAGCTCTCATGACTTTATGAGAAAGCCAGGGCTGCTGACGGATGGTCTCCCTTTACTGGCTCTCCCTACAAGTGCTTGGGCAGTACGTTTCTGTGGCATGAAACAGCTAAACAGAAAAAAAAAGATTGCTGTTGCTTTTTGTAACACCAGTTCTCTACTCCTGACATCATGATCAGAGTTAAGCAATCAGTTTTTCCAGTCTGAATCTTGGCATAAGAGGGTTCTTCGTTACCAAGTGGAAGCTCTCTGAGCAGTGAGACTGCTTCAGAATCAGATGTGAATAACAATACTTGTGCCTTGATTTCTTCTTGTCATTTCTTCCTCACACTTTCATTTGACTCAAGTGCTGATGCTCCGTTTCTGTTCCGAGCATTCAGTTATCAAGTATCTCTTTTCTTAATGCTGCACTTTAAAAAATCACTGCTAACCGAACAGAGTATCATCACTGTCTTGCAGACGTCACCCTTCACGCTGCATGTTCTTTCATTACATCCACTGGCTTTATATGCAGTCTGACATCTAATTTCCAGACAAGTTAATAGCAGTGAATTGACTTTGGTAGGAATAGGAACAAAGACACATTACTTATCTGTAATACATAAGCATTATGGACTCGAATGTGGGGTGTGATGGTGATGTATGTAACTGTGCAATATGCAATATTTAAAGATTGCTGCAGTCATAACATTAAACTGATGACCATTACCCTGCATTAGGTAATGCTAATAACTTTATTTTCCCTTATTTTATTGGTATAGCAAGTAGACAAAATTATAACAGCCTTGCTCACCAGACTGTTGTTACTTGATGCAACCAGATGGAGGACTGGGAGCTTCCTTGGGGAAGCAGAAACACGGAATTAATTACAGAAAGCTGGAGAGGGAGCCTGCGCTCCAGGATGGTATCCAAATGTACAAACAAAGTCCTGGCAGTGATGTGTTCTTAAAAACCTGCATCAGAGCTTTGTTCAAGTGTTTCAGACGTGTAGACCAAACCAACAGATTTATAAACATCCTGGTAAATGTATATATCCTTACATGTATTTGTATTTTATTGTCGATTGGTTGAACTGAAGCACATATAACTAGAGTCAGATGCTTGGAAAATTGCATTTGTTGTGAAAATGATTCTGTTGAACAGAAAGCTTAATTGATTATTGACTGTAATTATGTACGTGGACAAGAGCAGTGCCATTGCTGTGTGTTACTTAATACTTTGATTTCTCCCATCTATTGACAAATAAATATTACCATGTAAAAAACTGCTGTGTTGCCCAGCTGGTAAATTTTACTGCCTATGATCTTGGTAGGACAGTTCTCATACAAACAGTTCTGGAAACTGGTTTAACATTTCACATGTTCACTTATTAGCTAAACAGAGATCAGTAAAAAATTAGATATCTGCTGTTTCCAGAAGAAAGGAGGCCTTAAAACCAGCTGGAGAACCTTCTCAGGGCTCTTGGTGCTGACATACTTTTTGGTGGAGAAGGACAGAATCACAAAACAGGGAGGTTTCAAGTGAATCTATGCCTCAAGGGCAGAGCAACATTTTACTATGGTACTTTATGATTCGTGCTCAAATATAATCAATATGTTTGGAATACTGTTTTCTTAGACATTTTGCAGATAGGTTGAACAATCTGTGAATTTTGTCAGAGTGGAAGTTTCCCATCAGCAGCTCAGGAAATTTTATCTGGAGTGCAAAGATTGAAAGATCTCTTCCGAGTTCTGCATTGCAGCCCACTTGGTACCTATTGGTTTCCAAAGTAGCATCTACTACTGTGTTTTAATTCATCAGTATCTAAGTAGGAGAAAGATACTTTTGATTTTTCTTGCGTAAGCCAAAATGCTCATATCAATATCAATATTTTATCACATATCATAAAAATTCCTGAGATTTAACAATGACACGTATTACTGGGACAGATTCCAACCTCGAAGATGAGATGTTTTTATTTTACCCAACCCTGATCCACTACAAGTGGTAAATGATACCCAGGTTCTATCTCTTTTCTTCTCGTATTTTTTACAGTTACATGGCAGCTGCATCAATTGCAAGGCAAGAACATTTCACCCCTGATGTAACTGTAAATTAACATTGCACTAAACTGTACAGCAACAGGTAAAATTCTGAAAAACACTTGAGCTGACTTTCAAGGAAATAAATTTTGCATCTAAGAAGTGTCTGAATCTTACCCAGATTCTAGAAAGAAATAGAAATTATGGCAAGGCAGGTAACTACATACTTATAGAAATGTGGCCATATAAGGCAATTACAGTATGTTATTTTATGCCACGGTTCTTATTTAGCAAGCTCTGCTCCGTGCCTCTTGAAGCACAGCTTGATTTTAGCCTACTTTCCTATAGAAACAAAGTTTATATCATTATGCTTCTGTCCTTCTGACCCCGATAACATTTGAGCCATTGGCCAATGTTAACTAAATTTGAAAGAATAAACGTCTCACAGGTTATTACTCCTGTCTTTGGAAGAACGGTGGCTGGCTAGCGGACAGAAATGCAGCTTGCCACCCCACGGAAAGGTTGCACATGTGGCAGTAGGTGCTCAGTGCTGCGCTACCTGATCAGAAGGTGCACGGCCGCAGACTAGGAAGAACACATGCTGTCCATCGCCCAGGAAGGATCAGAGTTTCAGAGAGATGACGCAGAAGTTTTACGCCAGTGTTTGGAATCCTTTGACGTTAAGAAACCAGCCAACCAAAAAAGGACCCGCACACAAGTTGCCACACTATGTCCCCATCACACTGTTGTAAATGCACCAAAACCTTCGCATTCATGTAGGCGTGAGTGGCATTTTAAAACAATTTTAATTTTAAAATGGTATGTTAAAACACTTTTTCCAGGTTGAAATTGGCCTGTGGGGCAGAGTGAAAACAAAGTAAAAAGAAGGCGACAAAACATCACCACTGACAGAGAGGTCTTTTAGCCAAAACATTATCTTGGGACTCACAAACTATCATTGTCTAACTATGGCAAGTCCTCCAAGCCCTGCACCTCCTTTCCCAACTGCCTCCTCCTGTTCCCCATGCACAGGTTGTGTGGGGCAGGGGCTGTTTCACAAGATGCACAGAGTGGTCAACACAATATAGCCATCTTCTTACTTGCCGTTCTGGATGTTATTTAATGGAAATAAAATAGGATCGGGCTTTCAGGAGAAAAATCATTTTTCACATTCACAGACTCCCCTTTTTCCTTTCTTTGTCTCAACGCCCTACTTTCCCCAGGCCCATCGCAGTAGATTAGTGATAAACCAAGCTATTAGGTATATATGAAGTTTGCTTCATCATATAAATATTTGTTTTTCTTCTTCATTGTTTTGAATAGTATTCTGAGAGGACAACAAATGTATAGCAAAGTTTTGAGTAACCTCACAACAAAGGGTCAGATGGACTGCAGATACACTTAGTGGAACCTCATAGACTCCATAAATATAAAACAGCACTATCCTTTCAATTCTGTGCTAATAAGACACTTAAAAATGTTCCACAATGCAACTTTAGAATTATCTTGTCTGCTATCACTCATTTTTAAGCAAGGTTCCTTTGGCATATAGCTTGGTTTCCATGCAAATGCACTGACTGATGTCTTTTATTTCATTTCGTAGGCTCCTCTATTAGTCACAAGCTATTTACATAATGTGATGGAATTGGCACCTGTGTGGAGCTCTTCTCTGCGCAGAATTCATTTCACCCTCATACCCAGTGAGGAAAACTTGTTAATTCATGTAGATGATAGGGCTGTAACAGCTGCATGAATTAGTTCTTCCAACTAAGAATGGCTACTAGAGTCAGAAGCAGCTCTCAAAGTTTGCGGTCCCTCTAAAGAGAATCGCTTATACCCCCTTGCCAGCTCCATTTATTAGGTTGGAGACTTCTGCAGTGCTTGCTTACTTCCAGGAAGCCAGAACCGCAGTGTTGGAGGTGGCTCGGAGAGGCACAGGTTTCCCAGGCACACACTTCTGTAGAGACTGCTGCACAAACTCCCAGGCCACAGTTACATTTCCCCAGCACATTCAATCTCTTTCATCCTCAATACAGGCCGCTGACACATTTGTCTATTGACAAGCAACAAAACGACTGCTTTGGGAACTAAAATAATTTGGATGATATAGTTGTGTCGGATGATTCCATGCTTTAATTTCTACCTGGGAGTCATCTCAGGATTTGCCATCATTACCACCGCTGAAAACCATCCCATGACTGTAGTCTGATCATATTCCTGTATTTCCTCAAGCAGTTGGCCAACAGAAGCCATTTAATCCACATTAGATTGTTGGGGTGTGGGTGTTTGTATTTTGTTTTTCAAATAAATGCAACCACTGTTTTCTTACACACAAGAAGTAAATCTAGGCAAGAATAAAATTCAAGAAGTTGTGTGCAGACCAAAACAAGAAAGGAGATTGCAGAACAGTCCTTGTACTCTCTTCCATCTCTCCAGAGCCAACTGTGCCATTCTTCTAGAATTTTCCTCAACAAAATTATCTGTGTTGTGAATGAGAGGTTTAGATCACTTAAGGAATCACCATCAAAGGTATTAGCAAAAGTGGTTTTAATACGATGTGGTAAAAGTGAGACTTAACAAGTTCAACAGCAAGGTTCACTCTATTAATTACTGAATGGAAGAAATACACAAAGGAAAAATGAGTTACACTCAAGTTAGACTGATTCACAGAGAGACCAGGGACACAGAAGGATACGGAGGACCCTCCCGTCAAGGTTCAGAGTGGACTCCCTTGCTTTCTAACCTCTTTCCTTAGAGAGGACTTTAGGTGCCGCTAGGTCCAAACCTAGTCTCGGACTTGGTCAATGGTTTATGTCTAAGGGATTGTACAGGCAACGTTTATGTAATGTTTCGTTAGCATCAATTCAGCGTGCAGTCAAGGTTACCAACACAAAATCAAAGCTACCATACTGCAAGGTTATGCGCGATATCGGTCACTTACCAAAGATCTGTCGCTGGTAAACCATCTCTCTGCCTTGAAGAGCAACCTTGAGAGGTGTCCCAGCTCAAAGGGAGATCGCTGCCATGCAGCCATGCTGCTTAGCAGGGAGAGCTCAAAGCAGGCTCACTTAGGCTGTCATATTCATGGGATAAAGCCGTTGGCTTGTAGTCAAATTACATGCGATGGTAAAGGTATGCAAGAGACTCCTTGTGCCCACAGCATTCTTTGTTCCTTGATAAATGAGTCTTGGAAAAGCCACCAACTATTCATGTGGTAGTCGCTATTCAGGTGGAACGGTGTTCCAAGCTCACATGCAGAGATGCTCACTGTGTCACTCTGCTCCTTTGTGGGTTTTCAGAGGACAGACTGAAACACAAGGAGTTCACGGCCAGCTACGTCTCCGGCCTTTACCTCTTCTGGAGCCTGCACCAAACCACCGCCAGTCTGGTTAAGGGCTTGAGCACACCCATCACAAGCTGCCACCCCCTCCCTTTTCAAGTAACTCTGCAGGAACTTAACAGCAACTATTGCCTCACAGCCCTTACCCCTTCTCATTGCCTCTTGGATGGATTGCACTGCTAATTCTGTTGGGCTGCAGAAATGAATGCCAAACAGCACGGATTTTGGGGAAGGGGCTTGACTCTGAAGTGGCAGGGAAGGAGTTGAGCTTAACAGAGTAGAACAGAGCCAAGCCGAACGCTCACGGGAGCCCAGACCCTGGAAGAGACTCAGGAACATTCTGTAAGGAAATGGAGACACAGTTTACAAGCCTCAGAGGTAGACTGTAACAGGATGAAAATATACCTATGCGTTTAACTCAGTACACTGTGGCAATTATCTGGGCTTTCAGAGAAAAAATTCTATTTGAGCATCATATCTTCATAGGACATTTTTATAAAGATAAGAAGGCACAGGAACCATTTCATATCCAACTTAAGTCTTACAACAAAGTGCATGAAAGAGCCCAAGACTGTGGGCTGCTCTGAGAATACAGCCAACCTGTGGCTTGGCCACAGGATGGGCACTTTACATCCTCACCGGGTGGTTGCAAGTTTATTCTCTTTTGAGGAACTCCAAAGTAAAGGTCAGAGGGACCTCACCACACCCACAGGTAAACCTTTGGGAGAATAGTCAGTAAATAGCCTCTTTCAAGGTATCCAGGCCTAATACTCCACTATTTGTAAAGAATAGCTTTATCAGTCAACCTAGCAAGGCTGTCAGCACGGCATGACATCCTACCCAGCACACATCTACATTTTCGCACTTCAGATGGTTTTAAGTGTCTTATTGCTTCCAGCTTGTTTATTCCTGACCTTCCTGACCATGTGTGCAGGTCAAGTCCTCATTACACCAAATGTACCTTGCACTCCTGTGCTGGTTAGAAACCAGGCTTAAAGTTGTAGAGTTGTAGAGAGCGATCAGGTCTCCCCTCAGCCTCCTCTTCTCCAAACTAAACAACCCCAGTTCCCTCAGCTGCTCCTCCTAAGACTTGCTCTCCAGACCCTTCCCCAGCTTCGTTGCCCTTCTCTGGACACGCTCCAGCACCTCCATGTCCTTCTTGTAGTGAGGGGCCCAAAACTGAACACAGTGTTCGAGGTGCGGCCATGAACTTGCATCGTTCATTTCAACCAACACCAAATATCTGGCTAAAACCCAGCCTACGCTTGCTCCTGAAATTGGCTCTCAATAGGGCGATTCCCACAGGCACCGTCTGTCTCCAGCTCTTTGTTGGAGGGAAGCGCTGGGTCGCAACGCTTGGGCCGGAGCAGGGAGGAACTGTGGAAAATGTCACACTCCAATGGCTTTGAATGCCACCATCTGGGTTAGTGACCATAAACGTGATCCCAAGAGCACATCCACAGCCTTTGAGCACTGCAGAACCTCCTGCCAAGCAGTGTCAGATCCCACACTTGTCAGGCAGAAAGCCCAAAACTTAAGGCATATGAGGGTATAACCATATTTTGAAGTGCTCTTTATTAAGTGAAACCAGCTAAAACTTTTGTCTGTGTTTAGGTGTGCATCCAAAACCACGGACATACTGCATTCAGTCGTCAGTTGAAGTGACCGAAGTCCTGTGACTGACTGGGAACACAAGATTGCTGGCTTCTAATTAAAGATGAAGTTGAGACTCCTTTAAAAATTGGCCACAGAATTAGTACTGAATCCAAAAGAAAAATCTGAGTTGACTGAAAGTTCATTCAAACACAGGGAGATAATTACTCCTTGATGTTCCAGGAAATCCAAGCTCTGACATTAAATTCAAACAAAAAACAAACAAACAAAAAAAGGCATGCTGGAAGCCTTTGATGAATGATAACAAAAAGTTTCTTTCTTCCCTTCCCCATCGTGCAAACAGACCAGGCACAAGATACTGAAGGCATTATGCAGGAAAACCCTGACAATCACGGGAGCCCAAGCATCCTGTTAAACCTCACATCCTTATTCATTAAAATACAGGACAAATCAAATATTTCAATGGAAAAGTAACTTTTTTTTGTTAGTATCATTTAATTTGCTGACTAATCAATTTACAGAGATGATTAAGTTTTGCTTCCGCAGCTTTGAGTCCTTGCCTCTTTCCAAAAGGAAAATATTCTGTGTACTAAGATTCTAGGAGCACTCAAGTTGTGCTAAAAGGCTGCGTGGAGTCAGTGTTAAAAGAAAATACTTTCAGTATGTTTTTGCATGGAGGAGATCTGCAGCAGCCATACAAAAAGAATTTGAGAACAGCAACAGCAAGTTATGAACAAAAACAAATTACGAACAAAGGAAAATTATGAACAGTCAAATTAATATAATTATGTGTTACAGTACATCTGCTGCTAAGAAATAATAGCTGTTTCTTGTATTCTTGGAAAAGATCAAGAAAATCAACCGCTAGTTTAATAATTACGAAGGCTTTAAAAACATACAGAATGACTGAATCGCTGAGGATGGAAAGGGATCTCTTGAAATTGCCTAGGCTAACCCCCCATGCTCAATAAAACATAACACTTTTTGAAAGCATAATCATAAATTTACCTAATTAAAACTTCAACAGAAAACTGCTCCTGGGAGAGCTGGCCACGGAGGAGCTGTGAGGGGGTGCGTGGCCAGCTGTGCCTGCATTTCTGCCATGGCACGGCACTTCACCGCCACTGGTATCGATGGGGAGCTTGGTGCTGGCTTGGGTTCAGTATATCCTCACGCTGGAGGATT
>VZTL01047278.1:0-46298 GCA_013400535.1 Scopus umbretta
GCAGCAGCAGCAGCCGCCGCCGCAGCAGGAGCAGCCCCGGCAGCAGCAGCAGCAGCCCCAGCCAGCCGCCGCAGCAGCAGCACCACCAGCACCAGCACCAGCACCAGCAGCGAGGGGTTCGGCGATCCGCGGGGCTCCAGTCAACCAGCGCTGCCCGAAAGGAGCGGCGGCCCGCCGGCAGCCCGTTCCGCCGCGGCAGGGAAATAAGCCCCGTCTGCCAGCATGATGAAGGTAAGCGGAGCGGGTTTCCTGCCGAAATCCTCTCGTCCGTCCTTCGGGGGATGCGGAGTAGCAAGAGGGACTTTTCCTTGGCCAACAAGGAAAGCGGTAGTTTACTGATTTGGATTTACAGATTTTATTTGTTATTTAATGCCGTGCGAAGGAGATTTATCGTCTGGGATTCAGGAGCAGGACGTGTGCGATTCTGCCTCTTTCCATGTTCTTTCATTGCAGACGGCATGTGTGGAAAAGAAATAATGAGTCGGGAGGGAGAACGGGGGCGGGGAAGGGAAGGTGTATCATTTCCTCTGGGGGGGATTCCTTACTGCTTACTTGTAACGTGGGGCTCTTCATGATTAAAAAGAGGAAGAACCGCAAAGGGTATGGTCTCCTGGCGGGCATTATGCCTTTTTACGCCTGTGAGTTTATTACAGGTCTTCTGTCTGCCGTTGTACTAAAATAGACTATGGGTAAAACCCAGTAACGTGTATTTAGAGGTTTTGAGAACTTTCAGAAATAACTTTAAATAACGGAAGAGGACTTGTCGGTGGTGAACGCTAATGTGAGAGAGAAGCATCTGTGGGAACTATCCTTTTATAAAAGTCATGTTTATGTTCTGCTTAGTGAGGCTGATCTGGGGATTAAAAAGAAGTCTTCCTTGTCAAGACAAAGGGCACGGAGATAGCACAGGTTCTTCTCAATTAGGTTGAGGGAACATCACAGCAACTTTATACCCTACGGAACAGCTGCACTAAGAATAATTCTTGGGTTTTGAAGAAGGTCTGTGCTGGGCTGACTGTGAACTTCTGATGCCAAAGTTAACAGCTGAGGATAAACGAGACTGAGTTATTTGCTCTCCTTGGGTAAATGTAGCAAATGGAATATGGGCACAACAGGTATGTGACTGGCAGGTGTCTCCCCAGCTCCTCTCTGCTGCTAATGTCAAGTGTTACTCTCATCCCATCCTAGGTCCCGTCAACAGTTCTCTCTCCCAAGCGGGTCTAGCAGTGGTGCAGGTGCTGCTGCTGATGGCAGGACTAGAATGGGTGAGTGCTGTGGAGGAGCCTCAGGAGGCTCCGATTAGTCCCATTTGCACTTTCTGCAACTGGAGAGTAGCAGACCAGCCATGGCAGAAAACCGATCTGGAACTGCTCAGGGAAAATACCCAAGCAGCTGCCTCCAGCCAGAATGCTCAGGGACAGAATTCAAGCGTGTCAAGGAGTGAGGCGGTCTGTCGTATATTATATCACTTTTGATATACTTGCTGTGTGTCTAGGAAAGAGGGCATGACCCCAGTCTCTGGGGTGTTATCCAGCACCTGGCAGTAACGCACTGGCATGCGCATGCAAAAAACCAAGTAGCAGGCAAACCATAGACCCACCTGCCCATTTGCTCAAAGCAGCGCTGACATCTCATTGGGTTCTTCTTACCTGCACAAGGCCTAACTTTGCTTTGTATTTTTACTGTAGAAAAGACAGCATGAAACAGTAGCTGCAGCAGTAAAAATACCCTCTTGTCACTTGCAAGTGGTGTAGCCTTGGGCAAGTCAGTTCTGTCTGAGCCCTTTACCCTTTATTTGCCTCATCTGTTCAGACTGTAAGCTCTCAGGGTTATGGCTGTCACTGTGTATTTGTAGAGCATGTATCAAAGGTGCAGAAAATTACCGTTTGACTATCATGATACTTAGGCAAAAAACAATAAATTTATAAGGATATCGGTAAGCAACAGCATTATTACAGCTCTTTATCCCTTCATCTTCCCCTTCATTGTTTCCTGCTTTTAGTCAAAACCCTCCCTTTCCCCTTGAAACATTTCCAGCCCAACCTCAACCCTCTGGCCTGTTTAAAGGAATGTTATGTATAAGAAATGAATTATGCCTCTGGTTTCTGCAGTCCTGCCTTGTCCACCTATTGCACTGATCATTACTGACAGGCCTAGCTCTTCTAGCACTGTGTCATCCAGCGGATATTCTGATTTTTCCCATGGAAACTGAATATTGAAATCTGCTGCAAGGTCATAGGTAAAAAAGAAGACTGCAAAATCATTAGGTAGCTCTAACACAGTTGATATCTTCCTAAACCAGTCCATAGGCTATATCCTTGGTTTAATCTGAGAGATGAAAATAATTCAAATAGAAATCACTAGTGATGAATTTATCACTGGGAAGGCAATGTTAGGAAAGGAGATAAGTCTGCTCATTAATTGTGTAAGCACTCTGTTACTCTGAATTTGTTCATCCATTTTAAAACAATTTATTTGGTGTGGGCATGCTAAAGAATCAGAACAGACATTATTTTCATTACTTCCTTATGTTATGCCATTTTCTTAAATGAATAATCATAGCTGAATGTATAGTGAACTGCAGATTATTAGTAGGTTTGAAGGCAGGACCTTCAGTGTTAGAATGAAGGAGTTAAGGGGCAAATTCTGTTTGGAAAATTTGCACAATTAGCCTTTTTAGGCCACGCATGTGAGGACTGGCATCTTCATGCCCCTACAGTGGCATACTATGCACTCCACAGCGCTAGATAAGCTCATCAGAGACTTCCATGAGCTCAAGCCACTCAATACCGATTGTGGCTTTTGATAAATAAATTGTAGCTATCCAACCGCCACGATGGCTATAATGTAGAGACTAGATGCACAACCTTCATCTTGAATGTCTGAATTTTGGTGGTACTCAGGCATAAATCAAAGTAGTATGTGACCCTAATTTGTTATTCATAGTCATTTGCATGCTTGCACCTTGATACCTCCAATTCTTACATAGGATGAAGTGAATGGGTGGTCCCATTTACCTTGGAAACAATTTTATTACTTTATGACTTTATACATTAAAGAGACAGATAATATTAGCTCATAAAATAGAGCACCTGTTGTAGAAGGGCAATTTAGCAAATACGGACATATGCTATTGTAGATGAAAATCCGGAGTTATGCTTATGGAAGGGCCTAATGTTGCACCTTTGTGTGTATATCAAATGATCCAAAAAACTTAACATGAACTAAATAATTGAAAGTATCTTTAAAATGATGAAGAAGTTTTGTCCATCTGTCTTTTGTGCATCTTGGCCTATAGTTTATTACTGGTGTTACAAACTAATGTCATAATACCCTTCCAACAGAGTTACTCATTTACTTTCTTCCCTTGAGGTCTGCAGTTTGTTCCAAGTTTTATTTTAGAGTATACCTGGTGCATTAATGAAGTGCAGCATATGACTTCTCAGTAAGTACACAGCTATTGCTAATTCACATGATATTTGATAAAAAACACTCTTAGTAAGCACAGAAAATATATTGGTTTTCCTGGTATATGAATATGGTTTAATTCCACAAGGTTCTGATTGTATTGATTTCCACTAGCATTCAGAGACATCAGTGCCACACAAGTCATGTCCACTTCTTAATTTTCTTTAGTTTGTAGTCTTAGGGTCATCACTTCTGTAATAAATGCTTGAATTTGCATTATCCTTGCTGAGAATGAACTTTTTTTGAAACTTTGACACTGAGAGGCTGAGGGAACTGGGTTTGTTCAGTCTGGAGAAGAGGCAGCTTTGGCGTGATGTAATAGCAGTGTTCCAAAATCTAGAGGGGGAAAAAAAAAAAGAGATGGGGCCAGACTCAGCAGCGATGAGTAGGAGGACAAGAGGCAAAGACATAAATTGAAATGGAAAAGGTTCAGAATGGATATAAGGAAAAATCTTCCCCACAAGGACAGTCAGGCAGTGGAACGGGTTGCCAAGAGAGGCTGTGCAGTCTCCATCCTTGGGAGCTCTCAAGACCCAACTGGATAAAGCCTTGAGAAACCTGGTCTGAGCTCAGAGCTGACCCTGCTTTGAGCAGGAGGTTGGACTAGAGACCTCCTGAGGCCCCTTCAGCCTGGATTTTCCTATGGTCCTGGAAAAAAGCTTATGAACTAAGATTTTTTTTTTTTTTTCTTTAATCCAGTCTTAGTCTTTGGCACTGTACTGTGGATCAGTACATGTTTGTCCAGAGCTCTGCTTGCTACGCTTTTAACAGCACAAAGAACTCTGTGCAAAGATGGTCTTTAAAGTCACCAGTATAGGCGGATTTCTTCGCAGAAGGTAATTTCTTTAACAAGGCAGTATAGTAGTAATATTTTGTTTGTCTCTATTATCTTGAGGAACTCCAAGTGCTTAACAGAAGAGGTTGAACAGTAATGTTGGTGTAAGTCTCTTCACAAGAATGATTCTTTATACGGACCCTTTGGAGTTTGTTTGTTGGGGGGGTGGGGTGGGGTGTTGCTGCTGTTGTTGCGTTCCCTGCCCCCCATCTCCAGAAGCCTTGTTACTTTAATTACCTTATTGGGATCCATGGTAAGGTTTATCAAGTCTCCATCAGTGTGCCTACCGCTGAGCCAGGAAAGAGAACTGTACCTCCTTAGACTCTCAACAGCTTCCCTCTAAGTACTGTACTTGCTTTCCCCATCTCCATCAGGGAGCCAGGCTAATACATAATTGGAATACATCCTGGTTTTGCTAGACTTTTTACTTTTCTTACTATGTATTTTAAGAATAATTCTTTAAACAAGGATGATTGTACCAGTAGGCACTGGCCATGGGAAGGGAAGAAGTATGTCAAAAATCCTAGGGAAGTTACTAATGTCAAGGGAAAATTAAGGGGATATCTCAGGGATTCAAACACCTTTTTCATAAGGTTGGTTTTTTTATAATACTGCTGGCTTTTTAAAAAATAACAGCTGCTTGTTGGTTTTGAAATGAATTCACAAGGTCGTCTTTTAATTTCTTTTCTATGCAACTGACTGCAAGTAAAGTTCAATGCACTGTTAGAATTCTTACAACTTTTGGAAAGGTTCTGGCTAGTAGTTTTCACTTCTGTAATATTTGATGCTAAATTTTCTAAATTGTGTGACTTTTCCTTTGATATGTGAAAAATAAAACACTGGCAAAACTATCTGAAGCACTGAAAAAAAAGACCTTTTTTGATTTTCTGGAATGTGAACTTTAAATTACTATATCTTAAATATAATATATAAATATACCATACAAAATTGCATATTCTAATCTTATAATGAAATTATTAATTCACAAGGTTTTATACAACTGCATATCATTGTGCAATTCATTAAAAATGACATAAAGTCCACTTAAAATCAGCAGTAATAGTATAATTCCTGTTGATGCATGGAGTTTCTCACCCTCCAGTAACATAAAGGAAATTCTTAATCAAAACAATACAGTGAAGAAAACTTTATAGCAAATTTTAATGCTTGCAGCATCCTCAACATGTCTAGCAGGCTAGTTGTTAAGTAAGTTTCTTTCCAGATGCATGATGGAGGTGTTATTTCCCTGATTTTAAAGTTTGAGGAAACAGGTGGAGACGTTAAGTTTTTGATCTTATAAAAGTGTAAGTAATTTTTTTTTAATAGGAGCTATAGTTTCAAAACTTTTCAGAAGTACCATAATCATTTTTGAGAACAGAACATCAAGATTTATTAAGATCATCCAGTTATCAAGGTCACAGTCAGTGCTAGTGAAAACTCTAAGTCCTTCTGAATCCTGCCCTATACTGTGGCAGTGCCTAGTTACAAACTCAAAAAACCCCCTTCCTAATTGCTGGAAAGTATTGCCTGAAATCTAGGGGGTGAAAGCTATAAAAAATGAATAGTTGTGTTGTAGTATAAAAGCATAATGTGAGCCAAGTTTATTCCTTATACAAGATGAAGTAGTAGTTGTAGGATAGGGTATTATAGCATACAGTGGCTACACAGCCACAATTTTTGCACAGCTGTAACAGCTGCATATATACATGCATGCACACAGGAAAAAAAAAACAAACAAACAAAAAACATATCATATTCACATGCACATGTTTAAGTCATTTATCCATCATGAGTATATCATTTGTTTTTTCAAGCAAGTATGGTGGTCAGATAGGCTGTAACCTATTTATATGTATGTGGGAACTAAATTGCAGACTCTGCCTTAAACTGGATTAACTCTCTTTAGAAACAGAAGCCCAGTTTGCCAGACAAATGAAACAAAGTTTCCCATGCCAGGAAGTGTTTTGTTTCTGTAACCATAAAGCAAGTCCATTGGGTCATTCGACTGTATTTGGTTCAGTTCAGTGTTTCTTCTTTTTACATCCTTCTAACACAGCTGTGCTTTTTTCTAAACCTGATCCTGTGCTGTGGCCCAGTTGATGGCCCAGGCTTTGTCTTCAGCATTACATGGTGTTTTATAGAATACAAAGACAAGTTCTGTAGTCTATGCTTTTTTTGTGTTGACAAGTGTCTGTACCATTGGAATAGCTTCATTTTTTAATTTTATCCTTTGCCTTTCAACACCTTTTCAGAGATGATTTTTGGCATTTACAAGTTGATTCTCTTCTTGATACCTGGAGATATAAATTCAGTAACATCAACGTTCCTTTCTGGTTCTCCATTGAGCTGAAAATGCTGCATTTACAATTATTTTCTTTCCAGGTGAACTGGATTTCATCAGTGGACAAATCAGAACCCATTCTGAAGTGTTTTAAGATGCTTAAGACTAGCTTCATAAATTCAGAAATGACAGAGACATCCTAGTCAAGAGCACTGATACTCTTATGGGTTGAAGCTGGGCAAAACCCTTGGTTCACAGGGGTGTTATACAATTTGGATTTATTGACCTGAGCAGGGCTGTTTGATCATTGATACAGGTGTTGAACTAACTCTAAGAGGACAAGTCTACATTACTTGTCATGGGTCTGTTTATTATCTTCATTAACTACCGCAATTTCTTAGTATTTCAAAGTTATCATTTTCCTAATGGAGACTGTATCACTCTTGATTTGTGATGACCTTTTACCATGCTGTAGTTTTGGCAAAGGGCCTCTGCTTTGCATGCTTAATGCTGACACCTCCACAAATACCTCGTCTATGACCATACTTTTTCAAGGCACTTTTAATGTGCTGAGTACTATTTTGCTCTCAAACTCCCTGGGCAGATTCCAGTTTGCCCTGGGCACTGTCAACAAGTGATAGGGGATTTCAGATGAAGGGCTTGCTCACAGGGTACTTGGAAAGGGTTATGTAGGGTAACTTTAATGCAACTCCAAAATTTTGGAGTGTTATAATGCGTGATTTTTCCCTGTCTTAGTGTTGTTACACAGTTGAATATACACTAAGTAGGTAGAGTCCCTGGCTTTGTCACTAGCTTAACATGTTTTACCTCTTTTGAGGAGACATCATCAAGAAAAGCAGCTTATTGTGGCATTTATCTTGGCATTTTTCCACGTTCAAGGGAGTAATGTGTGGCACTGTACAGTGACACTGTAGTTGTGCTCTGCTTTTCTTGGCTTGTTAGTAAATTTCCATGGGATTATTTACATTTGCTTGGTGTGGTGAATTACATTTACTACCTTTTGTTGCACCCGCCAAAACTCATAAAGACTGTAAAGCAAGAGAAGTTCCTAGCATATTCTGAGCTGGATGTCTATCATGTAAATATGTTCCCTCTCCATAGTTTGCTGTTAGTTTGAACAAGAACACGAACATCATTGTAGGTGCTGTCTTCAAACAGGCTCCAGGGATTTTCCGTGTGGGTTAGCCTTGTTGAAGAGGAAAGTTTCAACTTCCTTTCTACTTTGTTGAATTGTGTCCAGTTAAATTGAATTAAGGCAGTGTTTGAACACACGGAAAAAGACACGTCACAAGGATATAACCCAGGCTTTGGTAAAAGCCAGGTTGAGATCTCCCAATTACTTCAAACCAATTATGCCAGGCTTAAAACCCACTGGAGCTAGTATAGGCAGGTCTTCTGCAGCTGTCACCTGTGAGCCATTATGCAAGAAGCTTGCATAGGGCATAGCTCTGAGTAGAGCGTGCAGCCAAAACCACATCAATTATTTACGCTTGTTCTTCTTCCCTGAGAAGAACTGTAATGGATCTGATGGATATGCCTCTATAAGGAAGAGGAGCTATAGATTTAGTTCCTGGGGAGCTGTGCATGCCCTATTCTGGCACCTGTCCACCTCCCAGCGAATTCTCTGAATCAACTGCCAACCAGTGTGAGGTATGCTGATGGAACAACCTATGCCTAAATTTCCTGTCTGTCCTCTCTGAAGAGACAGGTACTTCTACCTCCTTCACTTAGGTGTTGTGACTGTAGAGGCAGTATTAATTTTTAAGGCCTCTAGGTATTACAGTCAATAGATTCATTTAAAACTTATAAGCTTTTATAATGAAGGTCTCAGCTCTTTATCTGGAACAAACAGTAAAATAACTGCAAGCATCATACAGACCAGCTCACCATCAGAACTCAAGAGAAAGCACAGTATTTGCAACACCTCTAGACAAAGCTTGCTGTCTTTCTGTTTTGTTTTGTTTTCTCCTATGCTGGCTTGCCTCACCTATTTACAGAGACCTACTAAATCACTCAATCTACTGTAAGCCTTGAAAGCTCAAGCCTGTGTCCTTCTGCAGCATTGTGGCCCGATGTCCAGGTAGAGCACATATCTAATTGTATAGAGTTCTGCCTGCAAGCAAAAAAAAAAAAAAGGGCTTATGCTCAGCCATTTGAAAAGACCAACATAGTAGAGAAGCACGTTGACAAAGAGTACTTCTCTGACTAGGCGGGCAGAGTGTACCTGCACTACTGAGTCCGTTCAGATCCCCAGGTTAGATACCTGCTGCCATGCTTTATCAGCCTCATCTGTTGGACACTTAACAGCTAAACAAACCGCTTGGGAAGCAGGGAACAGGCAATAACTGCACTAACAGCCTAACGCAATACAGAAAGTCATGCTTCTTATGCCTTTGCACCAGTGGCATTTGAAACTCAGTGATGAATTCAGTAGTCCGTGCAGTTATCAGGGCTAGATGTGATATCAAGCCAACATATGTCTGCCCTTTACAGACCAGCAACCACACGCACAGTTGCATAATGTTTTATTGTACTTAGTGTTATTCAAAAGCCAGCTGTGTAAATTACTGTTTTATTATCTCTAGTGGGACTGTATACAGGACTTGTGGTGAAAAAACTAACTCCTTTCTCCTCCAAAAGCTTCCCCCCCCCCGCCCCGAGCTTTCGTTTTCAGTGTGCGATTCATCATTGCTCAGCATCTTATGTAAACCTTTATTCCAGTGCAAAATGGACTTAAATGGGACACGGTCTAAGCACTCTGAGAATAGCTACAAATGATCCCTTATACAGGCCAGTGATTCAGGCCTGACCCTGTGTTTCATCTGGTTCACCCTGTAGTGATGAGGGAGCTTGCAAACAGGAGTATGTCCTTAAATACAGGTTTTTGTCTGCTAGCTCTTTTCTTTAAGCATGTCAGTTCTCATTTTGGAATCCATCACTGTCTGTGCTGTGGTTTGGGTTTTTTTTCCTCCCTAGGAGCCTACAATGATTTATTTGCAAACTGCAGAAGCTCTGGTCTCCCGCACTAAATTGTCTGCTTCCAGTTCTAAACCCTCAGTAACTCTTCAGACAATGATTTTACTTGTTTCTGCTGTGTATGCATTCATGTTATTCACATTATCGTTTGGTAATTGCATCAAGCCACTTGCCTTGGTTGTCAGCTGCAGGATCTGCATGTGGTTTCTATCATCAGGGAATTTCGCAAATAAATTGTAAGCTCTATTTTATGCATCTTTAAATCAGATATGTACTTGACCTGTACAGCTGTCTCAGGATAAAAAATATAGCCAGTATAACTGAATCCCTGAGAAAAATAAGCAGAATAATTTTTATTGTGCTTAGGCTCACCTTTGCTGGTATAACAGTGCGGTTAAAAATACATCCCATAGCTCAGGTTAACTTTACTATAAAGTCTTAAAAAGCTTATTTAGTGTCTGGCATCTTAGAATACATGAGCAAAGAGAAATGTTAGAGAAAACGTAATGACCACGAGCTTCCTTGTGGCTAACAGCAAAGCCCTTTTACAGTGGTAGGGGAAAGTATGTAATAGCATCTATACCCTTTCTTGTTGCCAGTTTGATGTAAAAGATCTCATATCAATGAGAACTGGGCCTATACACAATGCTGACTTTCAGAATTTTCATTTATTTTGTTTAGGGAATAACCATATCACATAGCCATGAGACACTATCTAGTTAGAAAACAGGCAGATGATTTTATAGGTCAACTAGATCCAGCTGGTTGCTTTAACATGTTTTTCTTTATGCCATTCTAGCAAACAATGCACTTGTTAAAAACCTAATTAATGCTAGAGCAGACAAACAAACCAACAAAAGAGGCACTTAGAGGCACTGTTCATAGGAGTTAGAGATGGAAGAGCTCCATTAGGTCATCTGCCTATTCCCCTAATAGTACGAGGCTGTTTTCCTCAACCAGAAGGGAAGTCAGTGAACTGAGCAAGAAGGTAAAGACAGAGGAAATGGCACTGGGGAGTGACAGAGCAACAAGAGGGTCTTAGGAGGGAAACCAAACAAGAACAGTATGAGCAGTGGGCTTAGAAAGTAAGGGTAAAGCACACTGCATTTGGAGGTCATTCACAAAGAGGATTTCTTTAAAGAAACTTGCCTATTTCTGTAAAGAAAAGAGGAAGGAGGATTGTATGGTTGTGCAGGAAACATATTACGACAGAGCTAACTATTGAATAAAGGGACACCATGCAGAGAGGTATGGCTGCTTCATGTCCTATATTGGATGAGGCTGGTGGTAGGTTTTAAACATTTTTCAGTTGGGAAGGATCCCACGTTGTACTCCATGTTTTATGAGTGTAATTCACAGCTCATTGTAAATTTTCTGAAATATCTGGCAAAATAATTTTAGCCAGAAGCTGAATAGATCCCTGGTCACGTTCTCCTTAGAGATGGTTACAACAAATTAATCTAATTTCTATTTCTGGTGAACTCTTTTCTTCCCTTTAGCTTTCTTGATAACACAGTTTGTCAAGCACACCTTCTTTTTGGATTTCAGAAGTAGTTATCCTTCACCTTGCCTAGCCTTGCAATCTTTCAGATGAACTGATACAAGCTTTTTTGTACAACGTGTTAGGTATTACTGAACTCATTCAAATATTAATTTAAGCACTGAGTAAAAGAATTGTCATTATTTCCTACAGAGGTTTCGCACCTGAGTGCTGACTGCAGTGACTTTGGCAACATTATCCTGCATTTATTTAATCTCATGAAACCACCTTGGTCTGCTTTTAGTGTTGTGTTATAGCTATAAATGTTACTAAATATGAATCTTGGATGGACTAGCTGAATATTTCCGTTTCTTTACGTTCTCTGTTTTAAGGTTTTTCTAGCCAATCATTTGTGCTCATATAATCTGAATTGTCTTTTATTTAAACATGATAAAAACAGTGATACTTGTTTTAAGAGGACCATATTTCAGTTTTATTCAAACTACTTAAAATGCTTTAAAATAAACCAAATATACTGCTCAAGCCAGAAGATAAGTGCCTGCATGGTCTTCTGGACTAGTTTAATGGTAATCTATTTAAATTCAACCTTATTTTATGCAATGCAGCTTGCTTTATTTAAGAAACTCTTGTATGTTCTAAGCCCTGATGCTTTCACTGTGATGCAAAATTATCATTGTGGATATCGATGTGGAAGCTGTGGAAGCTTTCTTTTCCTGCTATGCTGGTTGCCTTGTATTTTTCTTTATTCTGTACAGTTATTACCCTGCCTCACTGCTTAACCAACATTAGTGCCAGCTCAAGGTTGAACAAGGAGCCACAGTGAGGTGATAATGCCCAGCTGACAAGGCATCAGGGCAGATATATGTTAGGCAAGAGTAGTCTTAAGGAAAGGTGTTGGAAGTGCAGGAATCAACACAAATGTGAATTCATGGTGAACTAAGTAAAAAGCTAAGCACTGAAACTGTGTATGTCAAATGATCCTTTTTTTTTTTTTTTTTTCCCCCTTTGGTCCCATCCCCCTGCCACTCACCCCCAGTGCTAATCTGTGTGTACAGTGAGGTGTAGCATTGGAGCTGCTCTGGGATTTCTGCTGTACATGTTCTTTGAACTCATTATTGAAGACTGGTGAGCCAATACCTGGAGAGTGCTCCAATCTAACAAACAAAGATCCCTCAAAATCTCTGTTTGGCTTGATAAGTGGTTAGAAATACAGTTTAAGAATTAGTTGTCTTGCTCCTTCTGTCTTGATTTTTGAAAAGAGTAGATTTAAAAAAAGTTGTGCGGGTAAGGTATGCCATGCTATCATGTAAATGACCCAGCCTAATGAACATACTTGGTAACAGTTGCATGGTAACACATACCTATGTGTATGTTCACATTCACATACATACAATATAATGACAGTATTAAAATATCTTTATGTCATGCAACTACTCCCATGACAGCTGAGGTAAACATGCCTGGCTGTTAGATTCCATAAATGAGCTTCCTGAGCTCTGGAAGTCTTTCATAAATGTCATTAAGCAAATATCTTTTTAGTTGATATTAAAAATAGTATTGTATGACTCGGCCCTACAGCAATATTCAGAATTTCTCTCTGTCTGACAGTGGGTGGATTTTTTTTTTTTTTTTAAAGCTATGAACTTCATTATTGTTTTTTTTTTCTGCAAATTCATCTTTTATGTGCTGTGGCTGCCAAATTGTATTAACATTTCCTAGGGGCAGATGAAAATGGTTTTGAAGTAATTATTATTAGAAAATCCAACTTTGCATACGAGATATTGGACAAAAGCCGGCCATGGAGCTGCAGCTGCTTGAGAAATTCTTGCCCCACAGCTGGCAGTTACCATCCTGTTAGCTGATAACCAGCACGTCCTCCATCCTAATTCACTGCAGTGCAAAGCAAAATCAGTTGGCTTGGTTCATCTGCAGAATACTTAGCTATTATAAACTGATGGTGTCATGAAGGCCTTCTGTGATTTTACCACTGAATTTGGAAATATTTGAAGAATTGCAGGGAAAGCAAGCACCTCTTATATAGTGCTTAGTTCAGACAGTCCCTCAGTTTGGGTAACACTTTAGGCCTGCTAGGGTCTAACACCGAATGCCCGTTGAACACTCTACCAAAGAGACTTGTCTTTCTGGAGTAAAAAACCCTAAGCTTTAAGGCAAATAAACCATATTTTTAATCAGGTGTTAAGGTAAAGCATATTGGTACATTGTAAAGAGATTTGTGATTTCTCTCAGCAGATCCTCCTTTAGCTGATAGGAAGGAGCCTGTAGCCGTGATTACATGTCTCCCTGTAGGTGGTTAGGGAAAAAGAGGAACAGAAGGGTTAAAGCTGATGGTGAGAAAAGGCAGGAGGGATGTTATGGCCTCCCTGGGGCCTTGGGGGGAGGGGAGAGGAAGCCAGATCTGCTGTGGTAGGGAGTTTGCTTTTTCTTTTGTTGGTAGCAAGCCTGCTATCTGTTAAAGGCCCACGGTATCCCCAGGATCTGCAAAAAGGGGGGAAAAAAAAATCATGGTATTTGCCTTGTGTGTGTCATGCTTCACAGCCCGTGAGCCATGCGGCCCCAGTCCTGGCCCTAGAATTTGGTGGCTGCTGCGGGACCATGGTGGCTGATGTCTCCCTGGCACTGCCATCCGCCCTACACGCAGCCCTCCTTGTAGGGCGAGGGCTGCTCCCTGGTGAAGAGCTTGGGGCAGGGATCTCACAGGATGGCCATGAAGGGTTTCCTGTGCACCTCTTTCCTTCAGTGGATTATACTTTTGACCTGGGGTTTTCCCACCTGGGCTGGGACTTCCCACCCAGGATGCAGCAAGGCTGAGGGGTGGCAGGGTGAGAGGCAGCCACCAAGCAGTGAGCAGCTCTTGCTAGGGCTTTTCCCTTGTAGCATTGAAAGGCCCTTGCCTCACAGCCCTGGCAACAACATCCCTTAGTGCCTCTGTCTTTCTTTCACCCCCTTAGACAACCCCTCTGACCACCCTGACTGTTTCCCCATGCCCACCCATCCCTGGCCTCACCTCAGCAGCTAGCTGTCCCCTCTGCCATCCCCTCCATCTAGCCAGTTGGGCTTCCTTCAAGCCATCTTCCTAGCCATCCCCTTCGTGGCCCATCCCCCAGCCAGTCTTTGCTCCTAGCACCTTCCTCCCTCTCCCAACCCTCTGCCCCCAGTTCACCTTTCCAGCTCTTTCAAGAAAGGCTCCTGGGAAACAAGAAATGCTGTCAAGGCTCTATTTTCCTCCTGTGCTCCATGCTCTTGGGTGTAATATGCATTTACTGGCCACTGGCAAGGAAGGTCTAGCTAGTGCAGCGGGGTCCATAAAGGTGATAGCCTGATGCTATGGAAACTGAGGATCTTGCTTTTAGGTAGGTGGCTTGCATCTGTCTTTGTTATCCCCCTGTTGCTCAATAGAAGGATGCCTAGAACTATCACTCCTTTTCTTTCAATTCCTTTCCACTATGGTCAGTGGCAGAATCCTTAGGTTCAACATAGCAGGTAATTCAAAATACTCTGATTATATATTTATATAGGTGGGCATTACTTATCACTGTCTTCATTTAATGAAGGATTTAACAAAAAACTATTCTTTCCCTTTTCTTCCGTTCTGCCTAGTCAGGCTTCTCTGAGAAAAGGCAAAAGCAAATATGTTAGGTGAATCCTTTAGTAGAGAAACTGGGATCTGATGGAATTGTGTAAAAACATAATTTATTTATTCAGCTTTGAATGAAAGACTTGTGATGCTGTCCAACCCTTCCATGCTTCAGAGTGATAATCTAATCTGAGATGTTTTCTCTGCTATAAAGCCCTGAAACACAGTTGCGCAAAATAATGCAACTAAAGTAAAACTAAAAACCTAGAAGGTGGAAAGTTGTGCTAAGAAACTACCAAAACGTTTTTGCTAATATATTTACTGATGACAAAGTCTGAGCGACCATTCAATAAAATCTGTCCCTTAAAAGAATTAACTAAATGTGTATCAACACTTCTGCAATATGCCTTGAAGTTGATTTCCTCTGTTTTTATTTCTTCTAGGGCTGTCAGAATGAGTGCATGGCTGGAGGATGTTCGGGAGAAACAGCAAAGCACGTGACTGAATCTTTCAAGGTATGTTGTCTGTTAAATGATGAGTGAAGCATTTCAGTAGGTGGTGCCAGACAGCATCTGTAACATGTGCAGGTGTTCATAGCTGCTGACACACTTAAGTGTCATAATTCTGCAAATAATTCTGTAAGTTGCATTTGCTGAAAATATTTTCAGGGTAGAAATTAAGAATGTTATGAGAAAACTTTATTATAGCTTCAAGTACTAGCTAAAAGGTTAGTAGTCATTAAGCAAAAGTTAAAATGGTATAGGTGATTTTATTTTTAACTCTCATCAGCTTCAAAAGTAATAGAAAGAAAGATTGATTCCCCCAGTTAAGGTTTTTTCCAAACAAAGTCTATGTAATGCTCTATTATTTGTTAAACTTTGGCATTATGAATGGTGTTCAAAAGTAGGTTTTTTCCATCTGGTCTCAAAGTTGCAGAGCTAATGATCTCAGAAGGACTCCAAAGCACACCACAGTTCTGGCACGTTATCAGCACTCAACAAGCAAACAGAGCTATGATAATAAGGAATGCTGAGCAGCTGCCAGGAACTGACATGAAATTGAATCCTCTTCTTTTATTTTAATCGTACGCTTAGAACTTAGCTCAGTTAAGATATCACTCTCTTCTCTGCCTCCTTCCTGAATGCAGTGCTAGTAACTAGTAGCTCATTTTAAACACTGTATAGACACAGATGTCAACTTTTAATTCTCTATTGGAAATGTAAAGCCCATCAGCATGTGCTCCTTTGAATTCTACCTTCTGTCCTCATTCCCTTTTTTCCCCTGCCTCTCTCTTATACTTTTGCCTTTATTCCTTATGACACACATCCATGATTCTGTCTTTTGCTCTCTTTCCCTGCCTTATAATCTTTAAAAAGCCTCATCTATATTTTGCAGATGTTTAAAAATAGTACCCAGAAAGAGGTGACCTCACTTGTGCTTTTTCAGCAGTTCCCTTCCTGTTATTGCTGACTATTGTCAGCAGTATATCAGATGAAATTATAATAATGCACTTTGTAACTGTCATGTTCTTCCTGGTTTTTTGGGCAGTGTCACTTCTGTGCAGTGTTCTGAATTATGCTTAAGTAGTTATTCCCCTTTTAGTTGCCAGGCTTTAACCAGATATGGAAAATAAGTGCTGCAGAAAATGTGTTGGACTCCTTGATGAGATTTATTCCGATGTTGGTCTCATTGAAAACAGCAAAACATTCTTGAGAGTCCATGACTACTGAATTTTGCCATGTAGCGACTTGCCATTTAATTTCTTTTTCCTTATTCTCAGCCCTTCCCAGTTCTTCTCTTCCTCATTTCTTTGCATTGTGTCTCTCTGGCAATTCTGCTGAAGAAGGAAGATTTAGGATAACTCTTCCAGCCAGAAGGTCTGATTTGCAAAATATTGACAAAACGAGGCATGCAGCCACTTTTGAAACCCCAAGAATTCAGAAGTATGGAGTGCAGAGTTGTTTTGTGAATTCATCTTTAATAAATAGGCAAGGTAGATCTCAGTAGATTCATTCTATTCAGTATAGTCCGTTTATGTATTTAAAAACAAAAATTGCTTTACAGAGAGGAGACTCTTGTGTAATGGCACTGTACTGTTTCCTTCCACTCACTGATATTGTCCAGAAGGAACATAGGCAGAGTGGCAACAGATTCTGATAGTGTTTGGGATGTAGGTGAACTGGGCATAAACCAAAGCAGACTTAAGGCAGATTTAATTATACCAGCAGTCAAGCCAGGTGCCTTACCAAAGCTCCAAATACCGGGTCGCACAAAGTTGATTTAACCCAGTTTCCTTTCCATCGATACTTGTCTGTCAGCTAGAATGGCAAATCATTGTAGTGGAGAGTCTGTGTGAAGGAAGAATATATTAGCAGGTGGGACAGATGGTCGTAAAGGGAATCATACTAGAAAAAACAGCTGGCTCGGGCTGAAGTCTAGTTTGTAAGTCCATTCCTGCCTTATGGCTCTGTTTCTGAAGAGTAGCTGTGGTCACCAGAAAGGGGTACAGTTTGTTAGAAAATATGTACTGTGGAGGGTATGTGTATGAAAGTTTTGATGGGAGTACAGGTACTGATTGCACTGTCATGCATTATAATAATTATTTGCAGTCTCTTTAACTCCATCGTCAAATTGAAAATAAAAACTTTATATATGAAGGAAAAAATAACACCAGATAACGACAAATAAAATAGCCTGGATTCATTCTAGGGAACTGCACAAACATTTCTGTGGAAGACAGTTACAGTTACAATTTCAGAAGCTATAGCTAATAATATTTCAAAGGAATCCACCTGACTCACGGGGCTGACTGTGCTGAAGAAAGCTGCCATTTTGTGCCAGTAGCCTAAGAAATCCAAGACTGTGGGAATGTAGAAAACAGGGTATGGTTTTGTTTTATGCTTACATAAAACATATTGTTTAAAGTGGATGATGCCCAAAGTTCGAGTGCCAGATTAGCCCTCTGAAGACATTTCTTTTTAGAATGCAGTGCTGTGCTTTTTAGGTGGGGTGAGCTGCTTTGAATTTTACTGCAATTCCTACCTGACTTGGAGAGTCCATGTACACCGGGAGGGAAGGAATGAATGCTACCTACAGCTTCTAGCGAGCAGTGAGCCCCTCTGCTAGCCGCTCGCTGTTTTCAATACTTATGGCTTCTCTTAAGTCAATAGGTCAAAATTGGCACTTTGTTCATTTTAACTGCTACTGAGTTACCTTAGTTTGACTCACTTCTGCAGTTAAAAATCTCATCCTCACAGATCTGAAATTTACACATTACTTAATGTATCGCATTTAGAGTCAACGCATGACTAGCGAGCTTGGAACAGATAAGAAACATCGAAGGAAATAGTGATTATGCTAGTTTCCTGTATTGCAGAAAATGCCACATCTCCAGGATTTATCTACCCAGCTCCTTCCACTAGAGTGAAATCTTCTAGATTAGATTTCACTAGAGTGAAACCTTCCTCCTTTCCCCAACTGTTGTATGCACATATTTATATATTTATATATTTAAATAACTGGCAGTGGTGTGTGACCTTAACCTATAAAGTTATACTTGTAGTTTTTGCCTGTTGTCAGCATTGGATCTCTAGAAGGGGAGTATGAAACCAGTAATGGAAAGTGCAGTCATCCTCTGTACCACTGAATGTATTTCAGAATGTTGCATCAAGAAATGCATATATCCGTTTTTGCTCTTATACATGTTTTTTTTTGCATTCAGTAATACCATGAAATAGCACACACTTATGTCTAAGGAACTTAATGACGATTAAGAATCTGGTGATTTCTTTAATGCATTCATTCTGATTATTGTATTGTCACAAGACAGAATGAATGTTGTTTGAATAATGCAGAGGTCTCTTTCCATATGTAACTCTAATTTGGTTTCTTTTAATGTGTGTATTAGCTCTGATTTTGAATTCATAATACTTGGTCTTAAGAAACTAAAGGCATCTATGATTGCCTTTTCTTTCCCTCATGTTGTCAATTCATATGCAGAAAGATGATTTTAGTTTTTATGTAACCTTTTGTCATGGAATACGTTTTCTCTTTGAGAAATATACACAGAACACTTTAAGAAGGTATTACCTACTCCTGTTACACTTCTCCGTGTTTTAATGATCTCAAGCTATGTAGAAGTAGTTGGGCATCTTAATGGTGCAAAGTTCAGTTCTTTTGTTTTAATTTTTAATGGCCTATATAGTGTACCAAAATGGTGCAGACCTTCTAGGGAATACTGGCTAGTCTGCTGCACCAAAGCAGAATACAGCAGCTGTAGTTTACAAGTGGATCTGTTTTGACTTGCTAATATGAAGACTTGTGGTAGTGGCATGAAAAAAGTTTCAGTGGAGCTTCTGTATCTGAATGGCTCCTCATGTTACTCTAAATAACTGTGAGTGTTCCCGCACAGCCTTCTGCAGACAGACCCAACCTTCCCAGGCTCCGAGCCAGTGGGATGTGAGCCCATGGAACACTGGAAGCTCTATAGGCAGGGTGGTGCAGTGCTGTGCTCAAACTAATAATCCCTGTTGAGATCTTGGACTTGCTAGACTGAACACAGTGCTACGCTAATGTGTTTGCATGGCTTCCAGTTTGAAGGTAGCTCACTCTAGCTGTGTGAGATGCACAATATAGTGAATTTTCTGTAATGATGTATGTTTCAGTATTTGTTTCCTGCATTGCTATAACGTTTTAGAGGCCACTCTGTGAACTAGCTGACATTGTGCTAGGTATTGTACAAATCGGAACATAAGGATTAATTCCACGTTATAGGTATAACTGGCAAAGAAACAACCAAAATCTCTGACAGTTTTTCCACAGAATCTAAAGTATATTTTACCCCTGGATGAAGTGTGAAGAAACTGAAAATTTATTTCCATGCAGGCAATTGTGGTTCAAATTGAGAGACTGTCAGTGGAAGATTTACAGATGTTGATCTTGTTCTTGGAGGCTTCTTCACACAAATGTAGTTGTTCCTTGTAATAGGGCCTTTAGCTGAGTGTTTTAAAATGTGTAGCCTTTGCATGAAATGACTGTGAACTTGGTTGGCTCTATGCAAAACATACTGTGCTGATTCTGCATTGTTTCATGTTCTTTACAAATAATGCAATAGCATTAAAGATAAAGAACAGGTCTATATCTTCTTACTCTGGAAACATTAAAATCATAAATAAGCTAGTATTACAGGAGTAATCTATGCAGTTAAGATGTGGGTTAGATGTTATTGCCACATGCAGCATTTCTTGTTACATCGTGTACATCAGAAAGTATTGGAAAAATTATCTGTGGAGAAAGATTTGCCTAATTTAAAAATGGTCTTTCAAAGGAAAATCTGACTAATTATTGCATTTTCTATGTTTACATTAATGAAACTATATTACTGTGATTCATTACCATGTTTATACTAATGAAATTCAAGCACATCTATAATTTGTACTAAACATAGTGAGGTATAGGATTCCTTACTCTCGGAATTGAGAGAGGGACCAATCCATTTGGAGATATTAGAGAGTTTTAAGCTTTATTGTAGACAAATACTTTATAAGTGAAAAGGTTGCTGATGTAGATAAAGAATAAACAATTCTCCAACCCCATTTTTTTTAAAGAAAATTGTTTCTTCACCAAATCTTCTTCCTCCCCCTCCAACGCAAAGATTAAAAACGTATAAAATACAGAGTAGTCTAATTGTTTTTAAGTGTCCTTTTAAAATCTGAACTAATTGGCTGTATCACATTGGCACAGCATTGAAGTTACATGGTTATGGGGGCAGGGAGCAGGATAAACCCCTCATAATCCAGGAGGAAGCAGTTAATGACTTGCTACACCACCTGGACACTTGTAAGTCTATGGGGCCAGATGGGATCCACCCGAGAGTGCTGAGGGAGCTGGCAGAGGAGCTTGCCAAGCAACTCTCCATCATTTACCAGCGATCCTGGTTAACAGGGGAGGTCCCAGATGACTGGAGGCTGGCCAACATGACACCCATCTGCAAGAAGGGCAGGAAGGAGGATCCAGGAAACTACAGGCCTGTCAGTCTAACCTCGGTGATGGGGAAGATTATGGAGCGGTTCATCTTGGGTACGCTCAATGAGCACATTCAGAACAACCAGGGGATCAGGCCCAGTCAGCATGGGTTCATGAAAGGCAGATCCTGCTTGACCAACCTGAACTCCTTTTATGACCAGGTGACCCACCTAGTGGCCGAGGGAAAGGCTGTGGATGTTATCTACCTGGACTTTAGTAAAGCCTTTGACACTGTCTCCCACAGCATTCTCCTGGANGGAACTGGGGTTGTTTAGTCTGGAGAAGAGGAGGCTGAGGGGAGACCTTATCGCTCTCTACAACTTCCTGAAAGGAGAGTGTGGTGAGGAGGGTGTTGGTCTCTTTGCCCAAGTAACCAGCGATAGGATGAGGGGTAATGGCCTCAAGTTGTGCTAGGGGAGGTTTAGATTTGATATTAGGAAAAATTTCTTTACTGAAAGAGTGGTGAGGCATTGGAACCGGCTGCCCAGGGAGGTGGTGGAGTCCCCATCCCTGGAGGTGTTCAAGAAGCATGTGGATGTGGCACTCCAGGACATGGTTTAGTAGGCATGGTGTTGTTGGGTTGATGGTTGGACTAGATGATCTCAGAGGTCTTTTCCATCCTTAATAATTCTATGATTCTATGAAAATTCCAGTCCTTGAAGACTTTCGGAAGTACATAGTACTTCTCTGGTGTTTTCATTTTATATGAGCAATATAGTAAAGTTTCTGACATGCTCAAAGCATATGGATCAAGGGAACGCTGAAATGTTTTTGGAATAAAGACATATGTACATTATAGTTACCACGTTATGTACAAGACTAACAAATATAAAGCAGTTTACATGGTTTATATATTTTCACATCTCTCCCTCTCCAACTTGTCCTGAATTTGTCATTCGCTATTGACATCAATAAATTATTCACTTGCCAAAGCATATGGACATTCAGTGAGGCTTTTTGTCATATTGCAGCTGTTGATTCTTCTGTGGGTTTGGGGTTGGGGGAGGTGTTAGGAGAGTGCCCTGCATTTCCATTTTAAATTCTATATTAGACTCTGTTTAAAATTTTGATTGATCAGATAGAATGTCTCCTTCATGTATGTTAAGTTGTATGGGGAAAACTTTATTACAGAAATTTACCAATATCTTGATGCTGTAATGAGCAGTAGCTCCCCAAAACATCTATACAGGAAAGCTGCTTTTATATAAACTGTCCTGAAGCAGTAAAAGAAAGATGACCAATTGGATATCTGTGTGTGTATGTGCCTGTAACATTACACAATAAGTCATCTCCAGATATTTTGTGTCTTAGAGCAATAGGCCATCTAGTCCATCCTCCCACAACCTCCTCAGCACCAGCAGACCGGATTAGCTGTGGCTTTGTCTGTTGAATGCAGTGCTGCACTACTCTCTTCAAGAAAATGTTTTTTTCTGATGCCCAGTCTGAAGCTCCTAAGCTAAAACTGTGTCGGTTACCATTTGGTAGGTCGTCTTCGTATCGTTTCCATGGAAGTACATAGCTGTAGCCACTGTTAGATCAGGATGACAAGCTAGAGGCCAATTCTGTTGCTGTCAAAACAGTATTTAGCATTTGTGGACTGGGCATTGCTTTAGAAAAGGTCATTCTGGTTTTATCTTGATTTCAGCTGAATCTATTCACTCTGGCTTTTCATCAATGGCAATAAAATGAATTTGCTTTTTGTCATGTGTTGAATCCAAAAAAAATCGGCAAGTAATAATATTGTTAGATTGCAGTGCCTTCATATCACTAGATTATGCTTCCTAGCAGGGTATGTATATGCTGCAGGATTACTTCAGGTGATTTACAATCAAATCCATTCCCTTATTTTGACCTGCCAAGAGGGAAACCAACTACAGCACAGAGAGGATTGACTGCTGAGTGGTTTCTGTAGGGTTTTGCATCCACACAGGCATTGCACAAACTCTTTTGAACGTTACTGATGATAGTAGCTGGGCAAGACTAACTTACCTATTTGCTGTTTTCATTCCAGTTATTAGGAAAGTATGAGTCTAGGTCACAGTAACGATCAACACACAGTGCGCTTACAGTTGAGCATCCTGTTTTGATGAAAGAGTTTAAAAAAAAAAAAAAAAAGCCCATTATGTGTTAATGAATGTTTCAGTGGTTGTTGGTTGCTAGGAGAAAGTGGCTTTCCTGAAGGAGACCATGCAAGTTGTGTTGCATGCAGAGGTGGAGGATACACTGTTGCAGCTTAGTGTTGCTGATGGCTCCACTGAGCACACCAGTATTTCTAAATCAATCTTGTTATCACAGAATAGTAACAGTAATGTCACTGCTTCAAGGACTGTAGTAGCCAAGAAGTGCTACTGAGCAATGACAAGTTCTTAGCACTGTGAAAATAATTCACCATGATTCTTCCATGGTACGCTAAGGGATGATTGCCCAGCAGTCTGCAAGTAGGTTTCTCATGCCATCGTACACCGATCTATAATGTGGCATTTGAGATCTGTGGCAGCCCTCTTCAGTTTTAGCTTGGTGGCAAGCAGTTCTATGTTTCTCTTCAGGTGGGTCATGTCCTTCAAATAGTTGCAGGCTTTTAGCAAATAGATTTTCTAAGCTGTAGTAGATAAACTGATTGTCCCACTATCTGAAGCTGTAGGATTAGCAAATAAAGCTCATTGTCTTCAGCAAGTAACAGGAGCTTTTAGCCAAGATAAAAGGAAGATGCTAGAAAAACAGCCAGGGGACAGTTTGGCTGAGTTGATTTATAGCACAAAGAAAGTGATGCTTTATCTTCTTTTTAACTAGGAGCTTAAGATATAGTTGGTGTCTGTAAAAGCACAGAAATTGTACTAGAATTTTGGAAATTCCATTTGGCTTGTATAGTTTTCTGGATTTATTTTTACCAAGGTGAAGAATTGCTTTAAAATGCAGGGCTTTAGCACCAGCCAATGATTCCCAAAGGAAACTATAACTCCAAAATATATAAAATGCATGGTGTCCATACCTATTTCTAAGAATTCTTAAATTTTAATGTCATTGTGATATCAAGTCCCCAGCTTTGATATTAAATGTTTTCTTTGCTGAACACACATGAACTACAATTTAGGAAGAGAATTTAGTCTTTTTTTCCCATAGTATTCTGTTGGCCTCTCTGCTTGCCTTTGAAATTAACTCTGTATTCTAGCTCTTATGAACTAACAGCCTAGAGAGCTGGCAGATTTTTACCTTACTCCTGTACTTAGCCTCCATTTTTAGGAAAGTATGGAATGCAATGAATTGGCAAAATGTGGTAGTTTCAGTGGCAGATCAAACATTGAAATTCATGGCAAATTGTAAGTTTAACTTCTGTCTACCAGTGTGAGAGGGAGAGGGGATAAGAGAAAAAGGCAGGTGTGGTTAACTGAATGTTTGAAATTATTCCCATAACCTCTACTTAAGGGACTGTACCATGAAAGCAATTTATATTCCCAAAAGTTTTTGAAATCCCATATGAAATGATAAATTCTGAATGCCTTCATTCCATGAATCTACTTCCCTGCATGTCTGCAAGCTTATTAAAATCAGGGTAAGAAGATTTAATTGCAACTGCTCAGGACTTGCACATGTGAGATTATGATTCTATTCTCGGCTATTCCACATAACGTGTTTGTGACTGGCAAGGCTCCTTAGGCAAAGTATTTCCAACTTGTTTGTCTGAAATTTATATTTGCAATTCATTTCTTCCTTCAGTCTGGCTACTTTTCCAGGAAAGCTTAGATGTAAATATCTAATTTTTTTGTTTCACTTTCTTCATGTGAAATAGTGTTCCTAGTTCCTAGATAGTGTTTCCTGAACCAGGAGACAGTAGTGTCTTAAATCTTTGTGGATTAAATTTGTAAGTTTTGTCTTCATATGGGATTATTTGAACATCTAAAACTCTATGTCGCAGTACAAAAATGTGGTATTTGTGAAATGTTACAGATCTCTCTTTTCCAGTTTTACGTCGCAGGCCAGTGTGTGCCCTCAGCTTGTGTTAGATTCAAACCTTCTCCCAGGCAAACTCTTTCTAAAAATGGAACATTGCGTTTATGCTACAATGCAGAAATACAGTGGTTGTGAGGCAAGGAGCAGCATAGCATCAGGAATTGCATTAACCAAGCTGTCAGATCTTTTGAGAAGAAGCAGTATATACCAGTAGTGAATAATATGAATAGTGTAATTAGTTAATGTGTTTCATTAGTGAAGAACGGTCCTAGTTTTGTATGTATGGAAATGTTTGTGTATGAGTCTCTGAAAGGACTTTCTGTGCAAGGAATTGGGCTATTAAAGTATTTACAGTCTGTGATTTCCCTTATCGTTCTATATGAAATCATTTCTTTTCAAACAAAAGCCCAGGTATATCTACATTGCAGACATGAAGTGCAGTTGCGTGGCCAAAAGATTTTTATATAGCTCACTTGACTAGCAGTAACAGTGAGCTACAGTAGTATGTTTTTCAGTCCAGTGCAATGACTGCATTAAAGCCTGCTCTTACTTTCTCCCTATTCACACTTTGTGATCACCCCACTTAGTTAACTGGAAGAGCTGTTAGCAAACAGAAATAGTTTATATGACCAAAATGTAATAATGTGTCCAGTTTCTGTTCCTATGTTTTAGACTGATCAGTATCTTGATGGTTTATATTTTAAAGAGGTAGTCATATTTGAAATGTTTTCTGTAATTCTTTGATAGATGAGATTGCTAGATGACTGGTTTTTGTAGATCTGAAAATACAATTAGCTAGAGTAGAGGAGATAGACCCCATTAAAATCAAATAATGTTTTCCTAAGATTTCCTTAATATCAGGTAGGTTTCCTTAGGATCTGTAGGAACCCTGTTGCCTCATCTTTCTGAACTTTAAAAATATATATCTTCTGAAACTTGTGTCAGTGGAGAACAGACTAATGAGCAAGGGACAAAAAAAAAACCAACACCCAACCAAAACCCAAACCTTTACTAGTCCATTTAATTTTCTTGAAGCAGTAGAAATGTGTGAGGCTATAAATATTCAGGTAGTTTTGTCTCCCTTACAATCCAAATTCCTAGAAAGCTGGAGGAAGGATTGATTAACTTAAATGGGCTTTGGATCAAATCAATGGGAGTTGGTGCAGGGTAACATTTTAGCACGTATGGAAAAACTCTTAAAATGTAATTAGTGCCATTAAAATCAATGATATTATGCATTATCCATGTGCTTGTCTGTTTTGTTGGGCAAGGTTGGTTTCTTCAATGCTTCCTCTACAGTCTAGCTGGACTGTAGCTTTCCAACAGCTTTATTTCCCTTCTGGTGCTTTTTGGGAGCTTCAGACTGCATTTTCAGCTGTGCTGCTGCTGCCCTAGGTGCCCTTTTCATTCTCTAAGGCAAGAAGTTCATGTAAATTCTAACCACTTATCTGTTGTCTTGTCAGAGCAGGTTTACTTCCCTGTCTACTGTTCCAAATCAAACATTCCTGCATCAGAACTGGAGCATCCATCCGGTCAGGGGAAAGGTTAAAGAAGCCAACAGAATGTTGTGCCCTTCTTTTCTTCCCACTGCTTGCAGAGTATAGCAGGAGCTCATTCTCTGGTTTGACAAATACTTGATAAATATCTGTTATGAATAGTTTAGGTGAGATGCCTTGCAGAGAATGGACTAGAAAAAAGTCCTTCCAGCCATATTTTTTCATGATTGACTCACAACTGATTCAGAGCCTTGAATCCCTTTTGCTTTATCATTTGTTCTGTGGTTTATTACCCAGTGTACAGTCAACCTGATGCAATGAGTCCAGGCCTCAGTCCAATTACATTTGCTAACATTCTCAGATGAAGTGTCAGAGAAGCTTTATGTTGAAAGATTTCTGGGTATTCTCCCCGGGGTTGCAGAAGATATTTTGTTACATTTTGTTTCTCTTCATTTTTTCATAGTAGGAAAATTAGGGATTTCTTCCTGCTCAAATCTTACTATATTGTGGTGGGTTGACCCTGGCTGAATGCCAGGTGCCCACCAAAGCTGCCTCAGCTGGACAGGGGAGAGAAAACATAATGAAAAAGCTCGTGGGTTCAGATAAGGACAGGAGGACATCATTCACCAATGACTGTCACAGGCAAAATAGACTCAACTTGTGGAAATTAGTTTAAGTTACTGCCAATCAAATCAGAGTAGAGTAATAAGAAATAAAACCAAAGCTTACAACACCTTCCCCCCACTCCTCCCTTCTTCCCCGGCTCAACTTCACTCCTGATTTTCTCTACCTCCTCCCCCTGAGTGGTGCAGAGGGACGGGGAATGGGAGCTGTGGTCGGTTCATCACATGTTGCCTCTGCTGCTCCTTCCTCCTCAAGGGAGGACTCCTCACACTCTTCCCCTGCTCCAGCATGGAGTCCCTCTCACAGGAGACAGTCCTCCACAAACTTCTCCAACATGAATCCTGCCCATGGGCTGCAGTTCTTCATGAACTGCACCAGCGTGGGTCCCTTCTATGAGGTGTGGTCCTTCAGAAGCAGACTGCTCCAGCATGGGTCCCCCACGGGGTCACAAGTCCTGCCAGAAAACCTGCTCCAGCATGGGCTCCTCTCTCTATGGGGCACAGGTCCTGCCAGGAACCTGCTCCAGTGTGGGCTTCCCACGGGGTCATAGCCTCCTTTGGGCACATCCACCTGCTCCAGCATGGGGTCCTCCATGGGCTGCAGGTGGATACCTACTCCACCGTTAACCTCTGTGGGCTGCAGGAGGACAGTCTGCCTCACCATAGGCTGCAGGGGAATCTCTGCTCCGGTGCCTGGAGCACCTCCTCCCCCTCCTTCTTCACTGACCTTGGCTACAGAGTCATTCCTCTCACATATTCTCACTTCTCTCTTCAGCTGCTGTTGCACAGGTTTCCCCCATCCCCCTTCTTAAATACGTTATCCCAGAGGTGCTACCACTGTCACTGATGGGCTTGGCCTTGGCTAGTGGTGGGTCCATCTTGGAGCTGGCTGACACTGGCTCTATCGGACATGGGGAAAGCTTCAGCAGCTTCTCACAGAAGCCACCTCTGTAGCCCCCTGGCTACAAAAACCTTGCCACATGAACCCAATACTTATATCTTGGCATACTTTCCATTCTCAAGCCTCATGCTCTGCTGTAAATTTAAAATAGTAATGAATGTAAAGGGATTATAGGATATCTTACCTTAACATTACTTTTTATACTTAGAAGCCAGTAATAGATTTCTAAGAATTTATTTAACTCTGCCTTATTCTGTTTTGAGTTGGTTAACTCCTATTGTTCTTATTCTTTCTACTATAGACTTTGTTGCTGTGTTCAGAGCCATAGAGGGCTTAGCCCTATACAGAAAGCAATAGTCTCTGTCCCGGAAAACTAGCACTCTTTTCCAAAGAAGGTAGGGATGGGAAAAGAAACAAAACCACAGACCTTGGTTTACCAAAGGCCTGTAGGACATAAATGTCCTCTTTTTTACTCAAGTAGATGCTGCTGTGGTGTCAGCTAGTGATTAGAGGATAGAACTGAGGTAGCAAGTTAGACAAACAAGACAAAAATAACACCTGCTGTTGGTTTCATCTACTGGAGCCGTGTTTAGCATTTCTATTTCTAAGATGGGGTTTAGGAATAGGCAGAACAGGTGATTGCTTATTTAGTGCCCATGGAGAAAAGTACCAGTTTCCCTGACACCACACACAGCCTCCATAACCTTTTCCTACTTTCTAGTTGCATAGCCTAGCACTGCTGCTGTCTGCTCTGATGCTACTGATGGAGGAGCTGGTGTGTCATCCTCAATTCCTCTCAGTGTTTGGCAATAGTTTGGCACAAGCCTTTTTTTAGTGTGCAGTAGTAGTTGTTAAGCATGATTCATGATTTCTGCCTACAGAAAGCAGGCCCTTGTGGTGAAGGCTTTTCCTGGATCAGGTTGCAGTTCCTGTAGGCTGCTCATAGTAGCTGCTTTACAGGAGCAATTATGTGCAACAGGTAGTAAGTAGCCTGAACCTTGCTGTATGAGGCTGCTGGGCTGAGATATCTAACAGATAAGCTTCTCCAGCCAGCTAAGATCACTGCTTAGGTTAGCAAGAAAATGGGGGCAATCCTCTGCCATCTGCAGCTCTACATCTGGAAAGAGATGGAGCTGGATGAGTTACAGGAGAAAGGTGGTAGCTTATTCATTGCCTGTGAGGCCAAAACAAACTTGTTTAAGAGAAGAGAGGGTTTCAGCTTCCAAAGGTGAATAAGAAGCCACTTTCTTCAGCCTAGTTAGTGTTCTCAACCTAGTTCTCCACCACTGCTTCTCTTTGGCAGTGCAAATCTCATCTCCTCAGTCTGTCATACAGGAAGAGCCTCAGGTTCAGAAGGCCAGGCAGAAGGTGTTGTGGGGCAAAAGTAGCTGCTCCAGCAGAATGAATGGCTTCCTAGGATAGACATATGTGTGCTGGGGAGGGCCCAAAAGCAATGATGAGGGTACTGCAGCCATAAGGACTGGATGGCAGGAAAATGACATCCTCATCACTGGAGCTCTCCTCAAAACCATGCTGTCTAGTCCCAGCCTCATTCTCTCCAACTCCTCCTGGCTATGCTTTGTTACTTTTCCCCTTCATAGTAATTCCTCATGCTTTTTGTAGTCTGTCTCCTTCTCAAAATTTGCTCTGCTACTATAACCACATTTTGCTGTTCACAAGTGCAAGGGCAAAACAAGTTATTCAATTTTGCCTATACTTCCGTGTCTGTTATTGCATCAGAAGGCCCTGATCTTTCCTATGATATGCTTACAAACTCAGCATAAGTAATAAAAAGTAATAATTGCAGTTGCTTTGTGATCTTGAATGAATCACCTTGACTAGAAGTCAAGAAGGTTACTAATTTCATCAGAATAGATGACAGTCAGTCTCAGTGAGTGGATGTTAATGTTTTGAGGATCTCTGCTGAAACTTGCTTTTATAGTTAGGTAACTTGTAAGCTATTTTACAGCTGAGGCTGCCAGTTCTGTTTTTACTCAAGTGATAGAAATGCTTGGCCCAGCACAATGTTTAGAAAAGTTTGGGTACATTACAGCTGCTCAACCTACTGCTTATGGTCTAGTACTTTCAGTGCAGTGAAAATAACTGCAGCCAAGGATCATTTGGGAAGGCATTGGCAAAACTGATGGAAACAGTAGGACAAAATATGCACTTGCCATCTGCACCTACCTGAGACAGCTCTCTAGGGTAAGAAAAGTAGAAATGTAGTAATGACAGTAACAGCTCTGGCCAGAGGCTGCTGTCAGCTCCAAATCCACTTAAGGCTATTGCAAAGGCTAGGTAGAATAAGCATTAAACTTGACATCTTGGCTAGGGGCACCAGAATGTCTTGCTACAGCTTTGGTTAAAATTGACACTGACCAGCATGTCACTTTTAATTTGACCTAGCTCATAACTGACAAGATCTGTTTTGATAAGTGATGAATTTTTGTTTCAGGTTACAGTATATCCTCTTTACTTGGGCTGGGTAAAGCTTCATTCTGGAAGAAGTTGCTTTGGAATCAGCAGGCACTTTTCAGATGAGGGGCTATTGAAATAAGTGCATCTGGTCAAGACAGTGGCTGTTTGTAGGTGTAGTGTTGCTATATAAGCCCTGAAAATCAACAGTATCCAGCTGGCTTCCCCACCATCACCTTTTGCCTACCATAGGCAGAGCAGTGTGGTTCTTGTCTTTCTTACTGGAGTGCCCTGGGCTGGGACCTAGGCACATATATATCTCTTGTACATACTATACTGCTGCAACGTAGAGTTTGCAGGGCTGGAACTACATCTATGTCATTTCACGTTAGGCAACAGGGGCCAAATAGCTGCACTCAATAGACTGTACGCTACATCTGCTTCTTTATCTCCCTTATCCTTTTTGTTACTAGTTTTACCAGTTTTCCTTTCAGTTTAATGACTTTATTAGGCAGCAGTGTCAGAAGGTGCTTGAGAGCATGAGAATAAACAAAGCAAGCAAACCTAGCTGAAAATTGCTCTTTGTATTGGGAGTACAAACAGTGTAGATCTGGATGGGCATAAATGTCAGTCGCTAATGTCAATCCCTTAATATGCTGCTTTCAGGGCTGGGGGAATGTTCACAAAGGAAAGAAATAAATTGCCATTTATAAAGGTCACAGGTGATACTAAGGTAGCATTGTGATAATTTTTTTATGAGTGATGTTAAAGTCATAGGCATTGATACTTAATTGGTACTCCTGGTATTAGTCACCTGGCTTTGCTCTGCTTTCTTTGTGTGGGTTCTTCTGAGTGTTTTGTTTCCCTCCTGCTAGTGCTGCTTGAACAGCATCACAAAATGCTGGGACAGGACTTTGGAGCAAGTTAAGCCAAAGGGTCTGTGGGCCGGGTGAGATATTGTGTAAGGGGGTCTTACTACTCAAGGACCTAGAAGAGGTTGAGGGTGCTAGCAACACTTCATGCTGTGGAACACACTGTGGGAGAGAGTACTTCAAGGATGGGTTGTTCAACACCCCCCCTGCATCCCCCTCCATGGAAGAAAAAAGATTCAATGTATTGCAGCGCTTGATGGTATCTTGACATAAAAAGCATTGAGATTCTGAAAGATTTGGGTGATTTTGCACACTGTTAACTTGCACTACTCACCACTTGGTAAAAAGAGGGAGAAAAATACACTAGAATGAATAAGGGGGAAGGAGAGCCTTAAGAAAGAGTCTTAAGAAAGTAATGGCCAAAAAAAAAAAAATCTTTAATGCATTTTCTGAGTTTAACAGGATTTTAAGGTACAGGAAAATTACCTTTTTGCCTGTTTAATGATTGTTGCCCTACTGGTCTGTGCAATTTAGCCTATATTTAAGGTCTTCTACAGAGTGTTCCTACTGTTGTTCGAAGGAAGTGTTATGGGTCAAGTGTCATACTCGATATTGTTGAGTCAGGTGTTTGCAAAATGCCTGAATGAAAGCTGGGCTCCTTGTTCAAAGTGCACAGCTCCGGAAGCTCTGTGGTCCAGAAACTTCTTGCTTCTTTTCTGCATAAGCATCATAGCTACCTATCTCTCTAGGTTTTCTGCCTTCAAGTGACTCAACCTGAAATCTGGTCCGGTGATGTCTATTTGTGACTGCAGAAAGTCCCCAATCCTTGGGGCTGAGAGCTAAGCAGTGTGGGCTACTGCTCTGAGCCATAGTCACTGCTGAGTGACTGCCCATCATGCAGGAGTACCCATTTTATTGAACTTGCAGGAATGAGTGCTTGGCCCACCTCTTATCTCTAATAAGCCAGCACATGGATGACTCTGGATCTGGGACCTCCTTCTTTGTATTAACCATTAGAGCATAACAATGTGCTTGTATTTGATCAGCAGCATTTTATTAAATTATCACTCACATGACTCTGTCCACGGTTCTCTTGAACCTCAGGTCTTCAAATCTGAAAGAATATCTCTCGTGGCAAAACTGGGTCAAAGAAAGCCCAAATGCTCCCAAGTGAGTGTGTTTCTTCACTTTTGGTTGCAGCTTGCTCCTCTCTACATGTGCTTGTGGGCCTGTGAGAAGAGCCAGGTTAAAAGCCTTCCCCATCCTTAAAGTAAAAGCTCTTTGTTAACTCTGATGAACTTAGCAAACTGTTTGATAGTGCTGCCTTTCAACTAGTTGTGCTACCACAAATGAGGAAGTGTCACACTGAGGCATAAAAGCAGACATCAGCATACTGATGAGACTTCTAGGGGATGACACTCCATATGATAATTCTGGTCCCCAGGCCAGTTTATTGTAAAGATAATTACCTTAATGAAAATAACCTGAGATGAGACAGAAGGCTTGACTTCAGGGACAGCTGTTAATACCAGCGGCAATAGAAGTTCTTTAGAAGCTGTGATTCTGTCCAGAGACAAACCCAAGGATAGAACTGTGTTCTATATCCCCACTTAAGCCCCATTGACATTCTACTCCTGCACGTTTTCCTGAGCTGAGTATTGCATTGCGGGTAATTGCAAACACTCCTCTGTTGCTTTTGTTTTGATCCACGCTCTTCTGTGATATCTTTTTTTCCAAATCACGTGATAAGAGATTGTCAGATAAAATTAATTTTTTATTTCAGGACATCATTAAGTGGTACTTTTCCCATTGGAATATTCACTGTCAGCAGGATAAAGGGTACTATAAAGAGTTAAGAAGAGTAATTGTTGTTTCATCAGATTATGTATTAGTTCAACCAAGCTAATGCACTGTAATATCTAGACAAGCCCTATAATTGGAGATAGTTTGAAACAAGCTTTTAGCTATTCGTGTGCCCCAGCTCTAAGTTAATTTCACATCTAACCCATTAAGAAAAAAAAAAAAAATCAAACCCAAATCAACCAGATGGCATAGAAAGAGAATGGAGAGAGTGCATGAAGAGTCTGCCCATGTCGTAGCCCTCTCTAGCTGTTTGGCCCCTATCTGTGTATAAAAGGGGAGGGACATGCCAGAGATCCTGCTTTCCTTCTGCCTCTGCTGTTCTTTAGGATGAGTCATACCATACGAGCTACTATAAAGAAAAAAAAGCCAAAACTAGTACAAAAACCTGTGCTGCATTTCTGCAGCTTGTCATGGCTTGTAAGAGAAAGCCTCTACAGTTAATCATGCAGGGAAACATCTAGCTTTTTTTGCTAATGGGATCTTTCTAGGAAAATATTAATGTGCATGAACAAGCTACCGTAACCCAAGTAATCTGCTGACTGCTGGCTCTGATCTCTCAGATTAGTTTTATACATTTAAGGAAAATCAGAATAACATATCTACTTAGTTGTTAGGGGGATTAATTTATGATGATCAGCTTGCATTCTGAGGTACAGCAATTGGGTGTTTCTGGAACTTGTATAGATGTGTTAATCTAAATGTCCAAGAAATTTTCATCTGCTAATTTTCTGGTTTTACACCTTGTACTGCTTCCTCCACTTAACAGTGCTTCAAAATATGCTAACTGTGTCTGGTATAAGCAGCACTGTGTATATGCGTGCATACACAGTATGAATACTTTGCCAGCTACTTAGGGGTTAGCTGCCTTTAACCCTTCTGTTATTAAATGTCCCCGCAGATAAAATATTGCATTTGTCCATGTTCACTGATGCAGAACCATTTTTAAATTAGTCTGACTTAATTATTTTTATACACTTTCGTTGTGGTTTAGCCCACACAGCCACTTGCTTACCGTTCCCCTTCAGTGGTATGGGGGAGAGAATTGGAAGAGCAAAAGCAAAAACAACGTGTGGGTTGAGATAAGAACAGTTTAATAGTATAATAATAATAATAATAATAATATTGTAACGAAATGGAAAACAACATGAGAGAGAGAGAAAAATCCAGAAAAAGCAAGTGAGGCCACCACTCACCAACTGCTGACCAACCCCCAGCCAGTCCCTGAGCAGTAATCACTGCCCCCTGACCAACTTCCCCAAGGTTATGTACTGAGCATGACGCCATATGGTATGGAATAGCCCGGTGGCCAGCCTGGGTCAGCTGTCCTGGCTGTGCCCCCTCCCAGCTTCTTGTGCACCCGGCAGAGCATGGGAAGCTGAAAAGTCCTTGACTAGTGTAAGCACTACTGAGCAACAACTAAAACATCAGGGTGTTATCAACATTATTCTCATACTAAATCCAAAACACAGCACTACGCCAGCTACTAGGTAGAAAATTAACTCTACTCCAGCTGAAACCAGGACAACTTCATTTTTGTCTTCATGTTCCTTCAGGCTTCAGACTTGATTATAACCCCGGCTACGACTTTCAAGGAAAAACCAGACCCCAGTGGTTTGGTATTTGGAACTGTGTTCACTGATAATATGCTGACAATTGAATGGTCCTTGGCTTCAGGATGGGAGAAACCTTATATTAAGCCGCTTGAGAACCTTTCGTTGCATCCAGCCTCCTCGTCCCTGCATTATGCTGTAGAAGTGAGTACTGAATCGATTTGGAAACTGCTGTTTTGATTCATCAGCTCTTGAAGCCATAGCTTTGTAATACAAGGGCTATTACTATCTTAAGTTTATTAGTATTGAGTTACATTTTGTTTTGTTAACTGATGTCCTTCCAGAATACTTCCATTATTTACAAATGTTTGTGTCAGTACAACTCAGAAACAACTCTGGCCTGTGGATTCCAGCTCACTTAACTTTCTAGCCTAGTGAATGTGAGTCCTTTCTTGTGTGGTGACAGATTTGTTTGAGAAAGCATTCTAGATCACTGATGGTGGATTGGTCCAATTACTGTCTCTGACGTAACTTAATGAAGCACTGGATAAGATCGTGTGGGATTCCAAGAGTAGTTTTAATTTGGGAACTGAACATGCACTTTGTTAAAGTTATTTTAAGCTGTTTTAAAGGTTCATAGCTTGGATTGCAGGACAGACTAGACATGCTTGTTTGCAACTCCGAACAAGTCTGGAGAGCTCCAAACTAGATCTGATGTATTTAGCATATATAAGTGTATTTAAGCAGAGAATATACAGCAAGGAACTTTGGAAAGTGAAATGTTAAGTCGGAAACCAGCGTGGTTAACAGTTTCCGTGCTTAGCTGCTTACTGCCTAAAGCTGTCTTTTGTGTCTCCAGAGCAGCTTTAGCTACACTCACATCTGTGTGAGGGCCTCAGTAGGGCACATATGCTGAAATGGAAGCCTGCTTCTCCTCCCACTTCTGGGTGGGTGGGAGTGTCTCCACTGAAGTTAGTGGAGTTGCTTGTGCTTCTTTTATTATTTCTTTTCTTTTTTTTTTTTTTTCTTTAAACCACCGGTATAAGGGAAGGATCAAGCTTTTCCCTGCTTGTTGTCACTGAGCTCCTGCTTTCACCATTTTTTGTTGTTGCTGGTTTTTCCCCATCTAGTCATCAAGCCCCCAAAGGTCCTGTGTAATTTACAACAGGCCCCTGTGACTAAGGCTGCAGCTCTTGATCTGCCCAAGAAGTAAGAAACCACGCTGGAGTCCCAAATCTGTATTTCACTATTAGTAACATATTGCTTTAATGCTCGGCCTCTGGCCCAGTCTGAAATCATTGCTAATATGAATATGCTCTTTTTTTTTTTTTTCCCCCCCATTTTTTTTATTCTTTTACCCTTATTGCATCACGTTTCCTCTAGCCAAGAGGACAGACAGAGGAGAATCTGGTGCCAATGCTGTGGCTCAATGAATACACAGTGGGTATAATAAAAGCAATGAATTTGGCATTCCCTCCCCTTTCTCCTTGCCCTCCATGATGCAGTGTGATAGTCTGGATCTGCTGAATTGGATCAGATCCAGCTCCTGTGATGTACAGGTGTCAGATAACATTGTTTGCACACCACTGTAGCAACCAACCGTCAAGCAACCACAGCAGTTGCTTTTATTCAAGTTGAGCATTTCTGGAACACATCACTGTCTCCCTTTTTAATGAGTGAAAGGTTTTACTGAGCTCTGGAAGGTTAAAAGTATTTCTTTTTGGAGAAAAAGATTTAACAGCTTGAGAACGCTTTGTGTTTCAGTAATGATGTGATTCTTCTCTCAAACCATTGATCAAATCTTAGTAGTAACATTCCTTCCTCTTCCCTCTCATTAAAAGTTCTGTGAATGTGTTTGGGAGAAGGGTGGGGGGGAAACAACTGTTCTGTGATAAGAAAGTAGCATTACAGAAATGTGGTATTAGTAACTGGCCCAATAAAAATCATATCAAAGTATCAACCATATCACCAGCTATGCCATCCTTTATTAAAGACAGACTTTTTTTTTTCTTGTAGCTACAATGTCTATCCTAGGAACAATTTCTTTTTCAAAACTGCATATAAAGCTTTTAATAAGGTTGGCATTGCCATAGGAATAGGATAAATTTTCAAGGCAAAAATTTCTGGGTTCTAATTCTGGTTCTGCTACATAGTTGGCACGTAGCCTAAGGAAAATTGCCGGGATTCCTGCAACCCAGTTACAACCCAATTAAAATTTGTCATGTGGAAGGACCTAGCTCTGTCATGGGACTGCAGAAAAGCTTTCTAAACATTGCATTCCACTGATCCTTATGGGAAAATGTTATAGAATTTAATAATCATGAAACCTTGAGTATTCTACTAAAATTACTTATAAACAAATACAGGATTCTTTTTTTCCAAATAAGAAACCTGCATATGTAGACTTCCAACCACATAGAATGTATTTTCAGCCATTTTTTGTGGAACAGTCAGGAGTAGAACTCTGAGGAGACTGACAGCAGTCATGCAGTTAAATTTATAGAACTTACACTGAAATTTAATATACAAAGAAATGCTTTATAAAATAAATTCTAAAAATCTGAACTCTTGTCTATAACCATAAGTGATCCTTTTAATACTTAATCCTTTTAATACTTAATCTAAATAATACCTGTATATTTTAATGTGAGCTTATATAATACATGTGTTTTCTGTCTATAACTATAACTGGAAATTATCAATCTGTAACTGAAAATAACTATGGATATTTTGCGGGCATATGTGTTTGCCGTGGTTAGGATATGTTGTAGAGCATTCTGCTGGGAGGGCACTAGTGGGATAAGGGTTTCTGGTAAATTGATTGTCAATACTAGTCATCCGGATTCTGTAATTTGATGGGCTAATTATGACTAATTTAAGTTTCTTGTAAAGTATAGATAAAACATTTTCATGCATTATTCCTCTAGTTGAAGGCTGATGCGTCTGTCTCTCATGCTAGCTAAACCCCCTTCCACAGTGTAAGGGTACATGGGGGAAATAAGTGACCAAGATTTTGCTACAACTACAGCAAGAACTGCAACAGAGTTCCCTTAATTACCTTATTCTGTGCTTAAAATGTGTTTTGGACAGAGCCCTAAAACTGATTAATGTATATAATTAAATGCTATAGATCTTTTCTGTAAGGGAGAATACTGTTTTGACTCAGTCTTACATATCAGTCAGGATGTAAGGGAATAGTTAAGGCAAACGCATGCTACAGATTTTAATTGCTGTAACCAAATTATGAAAAAAATGGTTATCATCAAGTCCCCTGACAGAGAAAGATATATCTGAAGCATAGGCAGGTCATCTTTGTAATATAAACTTCATAATACTACCTCACAGGAATGTGTTGCAAGGATTAACTGGTTAGCATTTATGCGGGAAAGTGAAGTTCTTTTATTTCCAAAGGGCATGTTCTGCTTTTGCACAGATCATCATGGGATAACATGTCTCAATTATTATTTGATTTCTTTTTCCTCCGTTTTGGCTTGGTAGTTGTTTGAAGGAATGAAGGCTTACCGAGGAGTGGATGGCAAAATCCGCCTGTTCCGGCCAACCCTCAACATGGACAGGATGGCGCGATCAGCAAGACGGGCAACTCTGCCAGTATGTAGCCAAGGCATCTTACTCTCCTTAAGTCAGAGCATATCTCCATTTTCAGAGTGCAAATCTCTGAAACTTCACAATAGCGTAACATTTATCAAACACTCTAACTCTTGAATAGTTCAGCTAAACTTTATTAACAGACCTGATTCAGTGAAGGGAACTGTTTGAAATTAATTTTTCTTTTAAATCACAACAGTGTGTTGCTTGCTTTGTTGTTGTCCTACTGCCTCAGATGTACACAGTCGATTTCTGACGGATGGGCACTGTTCTGCAGCTCTTTGCATGTAGGCAGCTGATGAAATTGTTCTGGTGCTAATATTCTTCCTTTTCTTCTTTCTACTTCAGTTAAGTCCTTCAGCCTCTGAGCGCCTTCATTTTTGGTCATGCTAGCAACTTAACACTGCTTGTAGCAGTTGTGTATTGGCCAGTGAATTTCCTCTCATGCTTATTAGCTTTATTACTGTAAGAACTTTGCAACTTTGTAAAACTGGGAGTCTTGGTGGCCCCCTTGGAGTTGTAACCCAAAGCACTCTTCTGCCCAAGAGGTGGTGCCATCGCTTGCAGCATGCCAAAGTGAAGGTGTTGGCTGCATAGGGAGTTCTCTCTCTCTCTCCTCCTTCCCTCCTCTCTCTTGGAGGCAAGAAGGGTCAGTGGCTCCTTTTTGCTTTCTCAGGAGAATACTTTGTAGCAGGAGGAGGGCATTCAGGATGCGGCATAAAAAGGCACAGTGGCAAAGGCCATGGGATCTTAAGTTCTGTAAGAAATGTACTCAAGGAAGTTGAGGTAGTCCTATGAACCTCTATGGACTGTCACTGTTACATATCCTAATGAAGTGTTCCCCTTAAAATATAGACCTATAAAGACCACAGGGTGTTCAGGCTATATTTCTCCATTTGCTTCTCTCCCTTTGCTTTATCTTCCCAGTGTTTTGACCAGAATGAGCTGTTAGAGTGCATTCGGAAGCTTGTGGAAGTGGAGAAGGAGTGGGTCCCGTACTCAACTGCTGCCAGCCTGTATATCCGTCCTACCTTAATTGGAACTGAGGTGGGAAACATTTTTTTTTTCTCTTTTAATTTTTCTGTATTTGAGCGTGAGGCAAAATCCTCCATCCATAAAGGGAAATATGCAGCAGTCACTGGACAACAGGGGCAAATTGTTTTTATGTTTTCACTTTTGAGTTAGACACCTGTAGCTCTGCTTCACAAATTTATGTTGACCACACCACCACCTAGTGGACACATTGATTCAGATCACAGAAAGTAAACAATCAATTGACTATTCTGAGTGGTAATGACAAAATTTAAATTAACTTTGGTTTTGTACTCAAAGAATAGCTACTTGTGACATGGTAATGTATGCCTTTAAAATAGTAATAATCTGGAGAAAATGTGAGGGAACAGGAATTTGCTGTGTAGATTTTGTCTGCACCCTGACCTTACTGAGGAGATTTTGGAAGATTCTACCTAGTAAATTAAGATGGCTTTTCTGAGAGAGACTTTAACAGAACTAAGAACAAGTTCTTGTGTCAATTTATGCTTGAACACAGACAAACCTGACATTACATGAGGCTCCTTAGCAACTAGGTATTAGTGTGTACTCCGTGAGTTTCATGTGGGTGTGAGCCAAGCATATAGTATTTATAAAGGGAATTAGAAACAGGGAGCTTATTTTAATTAAAACTTTAAGGGTTTTTTTTTAGCAGTGGCAAGAGAGAAACCTGTAATGGTAGAGCATAGGACAAGGAAGCTAAAGAATGTATGGTTCCCAACTAGGCAAGTTACTCTTCCGCAACATCCACATCTGTAAGTAGTTACCATACATGAGCATTATACATTTCACATGTGTTCTAGGACTCAATTAATTTAATTCTTGTAAACTAGCTGCAGATTTTCAGGTGAAAGGACTCAATGACTGTAAAGTATTAATATTATTTTTTTTCCCCGTTTTGTTTTTTTTTTTTTAATTCTTTTGCTATTGAACTTTATTTCAGGTTAGCTAACATATCTGGCCTTTCCAAAATGTTGTGTGTTGTTTCTGGGTTGCATGTCTTGCTAATCTTCTATAGAATCATTAATCATAGAATCATTAAGGTTGGAAAAGACCTCTAAGATCATCTAGTCCAACCGTCGAATGAATCCATCATTATGAATCAGCACAATCAAGAAACCCAGTCAGCACAATCTTTTCAATGATCATGTAAGAATCAGGAAAAATATCAAGATCACAGTTACTTAATCATGATAGAAGTTTTGCTGAAGGAGTAAGGTAGACAGAAATCAAAAGAACCCTCTCAGCACTTGAGGAAGGCTTATTTGTATTTTAAAGTAGTTCCATTATTACACTATTATTTTCCCTCTCACATCCCCATTTAACTTCACACACTTTGTGCACAGAGTTTTGCTTTGTCCTTTGGTCCTGAAGATTTAAGTTCAATAGCTTTTTTTCAATGGAGGCCTAATCTTTGAAACCAGGGATGAGCTGGTTCTTTTTACAAAACTGGTTTCTCTGAGTGGAGAAAAAATAGTAACCCATTCAGTTGCATAGAAGATCCCAAGAATCATGGGCAACCACCTGTAAGTAGCCCTGCTTGAGCAGGGGGGTTGGACAAGGTGATCTCCAGAGTTGCCTTCCAACTTCAACCATTCTGTGGTCAGTCCTGAGCTTTGCAAAGGATCATATAGTTAAGCAGAGTCTCCTACCACAGGATTCAGACTTTAATGAATGCCAGACCTTTCATCTCTACCTGCAAGTATTGTGGGTGATGACTTGGAGTGTGAGAAGCCATCGCTCTGAGAGGAGGGGGGAAAAAAAGAAGTAATACATTCCAGGTTATTTTCTATGCTGTTGTGTGAACCATTTCCAGCAGGCAAATAATTTTAGCTTGTCATACAGCCATTCACAGAGCCAGCGCTTGACTCTACCAATGCCATTTCTAAGTAGCATTGACTAATTCTCATCACTGATGCAGCTGACAGTGGTTCCTCCACTGTTGTTATTGCTATCAGTGGTCCTTGCCACTCCTCCCCACAGAAGGCTTTGCAGGCTTCTGCTTGTGATTAATTCTTATACAGTGTCTTGTCAAGCTAATTTCTGAATCCACAACAGCTTGAAACTATTTGAAATGGTTAGAATAATGTATAGATAAATGAAACTGCTGTAAGTGAATGGTAACACTACATAAAATTAGGCTTGTTATGTTGCTTGGGTAGGGAGGAAGTTATATAAATATTTTCTCTTCATTGCAGCACTTTGCACTGTCCTGGTAAAAGCACTCTTATGCTGCAGTTCCTCTGAAGCAGTGTTTCAAATGTTAACTGTGCAGCATCTGATGTTTGGAGTGAAGTATACCAGTAACTTTTGATTTGTTTACATTCCGTATTTTCAGCCTTCCCTTGGAGTGAAGAAGCCAACTAAAGCCCTGCTGTACGTTATACTGAGCCCCGTGGGCCCTTACTTTGCAGGTGGATGTTTTAATCCAATATCCTTGTGGGCAGATCCAAAATATGTAAGAGCCTGGAAAGGAGGAACGGGGGACTGCAAACTGGGAGGGTAAGAAAACATAATTCTGCCTCTTCCACGTAGCTCACAAAGGAGATTTAGTTTTTAGTGAAGTATCTAATCCAGCAGAAGTAGAGGTATTAAATGTAGCAGTTAAACAAACAATGTACTATAACAAAGATTTAAAAATTGTACTTTGCAAGTATTATTTATACAATTCAGTTGCATATTTTTGTTTGGATATTACAGCCAAGTGGATTATTTGCAGAGGCAATTTTGCAGCATCTTAAGCTGTGAAACTGGACCTGGAAGGTGTCCATGTAATACTTTGGCTGTTCCCCTTGCAGAAGTTGACACTAAATATATCACTACTGTGATGCGGCATTCAGTATAGCAGCCTGCTGCCAACTGGGCAGTGAGCAGCATTGACTGCTGACCTCCTTCCTTGGCAGACTGTCCTGACAAGCCATCTGCAGTCAGCTAGGGGAGTATGGGTGTTTAAAGTGAAAGCATGAGGCAGTTATCTGCATTGACTTGACCACAGTCTGGCAGTTTTCTGCTGAACTAGGCCAAAGCACTAGTTAGGTAGAGACATAATTGTTAACATCCAAGTACTTGATTGGTAGAGTGAAGCTTCTTAGGACTTGACTGGAGCAAGCAACTTGGATGTGGCTAAATAAATGACTCAATTATACATCTTTGGTCTTTGGTTTAAAGGAAGCTTATTGTCACAACCTGAGAGTTTATTTTCTAGGCAGGAAATTAGTAGTTGTCAAGTGCTGGTCAACTGAGCTAGTAGAATAATAAAAGGGCGAGAAAAGAGCTTTCCTTCATTCAGTCTGATGTTCTGAGGCTCTTACTCTTTGTTTGTGATTTTTTGCTTAGTTTTAGAAATATGTTAATTGTTTCCTGTGCATTATTCATATGTCAGCTGTGAAAAAAAAGAATAGTCTGGAGTCATTACTGACTTGGTTTGTGCCCAGAGGTGAGAACTTAAGTCCAGTGTGATCAGCACTTTGGAGCGGCTGACTTTGGGTCTTGATGGTTGTTGAACATCAAAAGCAAAAGTTTTCCCCCCTCTCCCCAAGCAGCTACAGAGTAAACACATGTTATTCAGTCAGGTTCACTCTGTAGACAGCATTTTAGGAAAACAGTTGCTCCTCAAGAACATGGAATTCATCAGGGCCCATCTGCAGCTCCTGAAGCTACTAGTTCTGAGAATATCTTTCACTAGAAAAGAAATAATTTGCCTCTGGTGATTTTTGTGTTCCAAGAGGTTCATCTGACATATATGACCCATCTGTTCATCTGACATATATGAGATGAGGTAGATGGTTTTGTTTTGCCTTTTTTTCAAACCATGAAATGGATGTGAATTGTTGCTCTCTCCACGATGCCAACTGCTAAATAAAGATAAGTGCTTTCCTAAGGTGTCTCACTGCAATGATTAGAATGTCCAGAAAATGGAACAAGAAGGTTTTTTAAGACATTTTGGATGGATATGTTTAAGCTGTTGATGCTGTTCAGCCCTTCAAAGTTTTTTGGGTTGTAGATACAAATGATATAGTAAGATACTAGTAGAGTACTTCCAATGAAAATATGCCAGGGACAAGCAGTGACTGTGCAGAGCACTTGCTCATAAGGTAGATGTGCACAAAACCTTACATAGAAATGAGAAAATACACAACAAGATACTCATAACTATTTGCTCTTTCTTTTTGTTTCTGGAAGGAATTATGGTTCTTCTGTTTATGCCCAGCAAGAAGCCCTGGAGTTAGGCTGCCAGCAGGTTTTGTGGCTCTATGGAGAAGATCACCAAATAACTGAAGTTGGAACAATGAATCTGTTTCTCTACTGGATAAATGAAGATGGAGGTATAGGACCACAAAACATGAAAACTTTAACAGAGTAGACAGTTGGGACCGTAATCCACAAAATGATTATTAGAGTGCAGATCATAAATTTTCTAATGAAGATAATTTAACAAAGGAAACATCTATTCTCTTCTGAAAACTGATAGGTGACTGTTAGTTATATCATTATGAAAGAGGAGATTCTGGAGCAGCTGTGAGTACTGCCTATTTATAAGGTACTAAACTGTTGTGCCAGTCCACTTGCTCAGAAGGGTAGAATCTAGCCATACACAAGGTCACACTGCAGGGTTGGTGTCAACTCTAGCAGCATGCTTGATCTTGAAGGAGGTGTTGGGTCAGAAACAGTGCAGGCATACTAAAGACATCTTATGGCTGTGTAACTCTTCAAACTCTATGGCTTTGGGCATGAGTGGTTCTCATCGTCACTTTCTGGCAAGTCAAATGTTTCTGAAGCATAGCCAAAAGTATTTAAGCATCCAACTGATGAAGAACTTGGCTCTTTGAAGAATTTGAAGTTCTGTCCAGTGGAGGTAGAAAGAGAGAAACATGTCAGTCAGTGTTCCACATCACTAACTTTCAAATAATGCTTTAGAGATATACCATCACTCTTGAAGCCATTTTTACTTCTTTGCACCCACAGTCATCTCTGAGTAAAGATTAGAAAACTAGCTAATTAATGAGCAGCCAACTATTTAGGCATCTCAAAAACAACCATTGGGCATGCAAGTGTTCAGTGCTTGAGAAGTGATAGCTGCACCTGAGAACTAGTTTGGAAGACTACATGTCTCTGGGTCCTTAAAGGATTGATCCAGTGTATACGCAAGTGAATAAAAGGACACCTCCTGACTTCCATGAGTGCTGGCCCTCCATAAAAATTGTTATTGAATTTTTGCATAGCAAAATGCAGGGTTCACATTCTAATTTCATCGTAGTGCCATGGGTACCCTTGAAAATTGATATTTTTCTGACAGTGCCAAGCTGCAGTAGAGAGGCAACATTCTGTGGGGACAGCAGTGTGCTTTGGATAGTGTAGGGTGGTGGGAATCCAGATACCTGACTGCCATCTCCAGTTTCATTGCTTGTTCTTCTGCAAAATCTTTACCACTTTTGTAACAGGAAGGATGATACTTCCTTAGTGCTGAATGAGTCTGTGAAGTCTGAATGAGTCTGAATGAAGATAGATAAATATGAGAAATCTTGTTGTTGTTATAGCAGCAGTAGATTTGTCAGTGTAGCTAGATGGCCAAATTCACGCCTTGTGTAACTTCACTGGAGAGACATGAAAATAGATTTTGGCTCATTCTGCCCAGGGAAAGGACACTGAAGGGGGAACATAATTAGGATTCAATGTTCTCATTGTACTTAAACCAGGAATATGCTGGAATTATCCAGCTGCAGCACCATACTGTTCCAAAAATCTGCCAATCACTGTGTTACCAGTGCACTACTGAATAGTACTATTGTGAGGTGGCCATAGCAAACAACTTGTAATTCATGCCACCCAAGTTAACTGTATACTGGCAAACCTGCCATTTCACATGACATGGTCATTAGCATCATTGGAGCACTTTGCTGTCTCCCAGTGTGTTGATTAATGTTTAATTTATGGTATCTTTGGTTGAGAATCACTCTTGCTGCCAGTGTGTGTCATCACATACCTGCCTATGGCTTTACACTGTGATTTAAATAGTGTTTGCCATTGTGTTCTGTCACTTCACAAAGGATACCTACTTAGGCTGTGGTTTTGTTTTGTTATGTAAATTCTGCAGCTGAGAGAGGGCTCTAACATAAAAATAGCGAGGCAGAAATTGCAGATCATCATCAAAAGGAAAATGCCCTTCTTTGTGTGTTCAGAGGTCACTGTGGAGTAGTCTGAACTGCTCTCCTTGGTTTATAACAAATCAAAGGCTAAGCCCAGTAAAACCTAGACTAAAGGGCATCTGTGATTCCAATGGGAGTAAGGTTTTCTTGCAATCCTTTGCTATATATTTTCAGTTACAGCATTGTGACTAAACATGACATGTTGTCTTGGGTGGAAGGAGGAGCCTGGAAAAATATTTCATTTGTAACATCAAGGAGGGAATAGGGGAGGAAATTACTCAATTTCTGGTAAAATAACATCATGTGCTCTATGCTACTCTTATATGCCCACTGCTGCTCTGGCCGAGGCTTATAATATGACCAAATCTGGATCTCTGCTGTTGTGTGAATAGAGGAATATGATATTTCATTCATCAAATTAAGGAGGGCGGTCAGCAAAACCTCTACCATGGACTTCCAGACGGCAGACTTTGGCCTGTTCAGGACACTGGTTGAGAGAGTCCCTTGGGAGGCAGTCCTGAAGGGCAAAGGGGTCCAGGAAGGGTGGACACTATTCAAGAAGGCAGTCTTAAGGGCGCAGGAGCAGGCTGTCCCCATGTGCTGTAAGACAAACCGGTGGGGAAGGCGACCGTCCTGGCTGAAAAAGTAGCTTTTGTTGGGACTCAGGAAAAAAAGGAGAGTTTACCACCTTTGGAAGAAGGGACAGGCAACTCAAGAAGAGTACAGGGATCTCGTTAGGTCATGCAGAGAAGAAATTAGAAAGGCAAAAGCCCGGCTAGAACTCAATCTGGCCACTGCTGTAAGAGTGATAAAAAAAGTTTTTACAAGCACTTTAGCAGCAAAAAGAGAGCCACAGAGGATCTCCATCCCTTGTTGGATGCAAGGGGAAACATGGTCACCAGGGATGAGGAGAAGGCTGAGGTCCTTAATGCCTTCTTTGCCTCAGTTTTTAACAGCAATACCAGTTCTCCCTGGGGTATCCAGCCCCAGGAGCTGGAAGACGGGGACAGGGAGCAGGATAAACCCCTCATAATCCAGGAGGAAGCAGTTGACTTGCTATGCCACCTGGACACTCATAAGTATATGGGGCCAGATGGAATCCACCCGAGAGTGCTGAGGGAGCTGGC
>VZTL01047278.1:46411-58900 GCA_013400535.1 Scopus umbretta
AAGAGGATCTGGGGATGCTGGTTGATGGCCGGCTGAATACGAGCCAGCAGTGTGCGCAGGTGGCCAAGAAGGCCAACAGCATCCTGGCTTGTATCGGGAATAGTGTGGCCAGCAGGAGTAGGGGAGTGATCGTGCCCCTGTACTCGGCACTGGTGAGGCCGCACCTCGAATACTGTGTTCAGTTTTGGGCCCCTCACTACAAGAAGGACATTGAGGTGCTGGAGTGTGTTCAGGGAAGGGCAATGAAGTTGGTGAAGGGCCTGGAGACCAAGCCTTATGAGGAGCGGCTGAGGGAACTGGGGTTGTTTAGTCTGGAGAAGAGGAGGCTGAGGGGAGACCTTATTGCTCTCTACAACTTCCTGAAAGGAGAGTGTGGTGAGGGGGGTGTTGGTCCCTTTGCCCGAGCAACCAGCGATAGGATGAGGGGTAATGGCCTCAAGTTGTGCTAGGGGAGGTTTAGATTTGATATTAGGAAAAATTTCTTTACTGAAAGAGTGGTGAGGCATTGGAACCGGCTGCCCAGGGAGGTGGTGGAGTCCCCATCCCTGGAGGTGTTCAAGAAGCGTGTGGATGTGGCACTCCAGGACATGGTTTAGTAGGCATGGTGTTGTTGGGTTGATGGTTGGACTAGATGATCTCAGAGGTCTTTTCCATCCTTAATAATTCTATGATTCTATGAAATGCTGTTTACAGTTTATGTTCACAAAGTGAAAATTTTGGTCACCCTACAGTCCCTTCCACCTGCCTCTTCAGAGCACCTAAGAATCCCAAGAAGCTGTTAACATTGAATCTCATTTCCTTTAATTATGTCTGTTCTCTGCCTAGAATATAGGCTTGGCTTTATGGAAAACCTTAAAACTTAAACATATGTCTAACCTGAAAGTTGCTAACTATGAAATCTGTGTGCATTTTCCAAAAATTCAGTTTCTTCAGAATGATTTGGAACCGTCTGAGCTCTACTTCTAGTTTTAATATTAAGGCATTGTGAATAGCATTCAGGAATGACTTAATATTTTTTGCTGTTATTAAAATGGGGATTAAGAGTGCCCACTTCAAAATTGCTTACATAAATTAAAAAAAAATAAATATGTTAAAAGATTCTCTGGAACAATTTGGTAAAATATAAGGCAAGTTTGCTTTGTGTAAGTGGAGGATTATTTGTGCTGTGGAAATATCTTGTACAGGTGGACTACTAATAAAATAAGGATCATACCTTCTGCTCTAATAGAAAGCTGTAGCAATAGCATGGAGGGGAGAGCAGCAGACAAATAATATGGCAGACAAAGAAAAAGAGGGGAAAGTAACTGAGGAAAGAAAATTGACAGAGACATGAAGACAGAGAGATGGCATGAGGGAAGAATAGAAGAAAAGACTTAGGGAAGTAAGGACAAGGTAATAGAAAGGTCCAGAACAAACTGGGAGAGGAAGTCAGCTGTTAATAATAGTGAAATCAGGATTTCCTGGGTTTTCCTTCACCCTGAAGATCACTTGGTGTCTGTTATCATTTTGGTACAATATATTTTGATTAATTTCTCAGTGTAGTTATAGTGTGACTAGTACTGAAGGCATCCCATGTTTGGAATCTTATCTTCTATGTGTTCATAAATACAGGTGTATAAAAATTGAAGCCGTGTAATATGCAGGACCTCATTTAAAAAATCCCTTTAAACACTCTGATGGAGTTCCATTGTTACAGCATGCCTATACCATGCCTGGTGTAATGGGGCACTGGACTGATAGTGCTACTACTATAACAATAACAGTAGTCATCTGAAGAGAAACCCTGACATCTTCCTTGAAATGCCTTTCCCCCCTCTTTTTGCTACTATACATTTTAAGGCTTCTAGCCCGTCAAAATAATTCAGAAGGCAAATGGAATCTGAGAGCTCACAGTCTGGTTTTTTTGGAGATGGACAAACTGACGTCGTATGGAGTCTGGTTTGGCATCAATTCACAGAGAGGAAGAGCTTTTTGGCATGCTGTGTTGTGTAGCATTATCATCTCTGCCGGCTACCAGGGGAGCAGATGTTCCTTGGGTGGCCCCAGGCTGGTAGGCATCATATGTATACTTGACAAAATTCTACAGAGCAGGCTGTTTGAAACATTTCAAGACTCCCATGTCCTGTCTGCTCAGTGCTGTTTGGTGGCTGGTTTGGCCTGGCACCTTTTCAAACTAGCTCAAATCAATTAATACATGTTGTTGAGCTTAAACAGGTCCTGGCCAAGATCTGTGGCAACGTCACCAGATAGAGAAGATTATCTGGTGTGTAGTCACAACCTTTGGTACTAAGGTCCGCTTCAAATAAAGTTTTCTGTTAGAGAAATGCGAGCACTTGTATATGACTGGGTGTCCTGGTTTCAGCTNCACAAACGCAGAACATCAAGTTTTCAGTGTTCAGAATCAGGTGAGCCCTGTGGCTCATGGAAAGATTTTAAGTCCTTTTCTTTTGATAATTATGCCAGAATTTGGACCAGACATGCATCATGATTAGGAGTGATGCTAGACAGACTCCAAAAAAAGGAAAACTATTGTTCCTGACTGTATGAGACTGTATGAGAAAGAAGAGATCACTGCTGTACTTAGGAGTCTGGGATAGGTGAAGGAATGGTACAATTGGTTAGTCAAGCCACAGCAGAATACATAGCCTGTTCTAGGACAGCTTTTTTATAGATTTTGGCATGGCAGTTTACATCTATTACTTACATGTGTACAGATCCTCATAAAAGGAACATGGAATCATAGGTAGGAAAAAACTTCTAGTCCAAATGAATAAATCCAGGGGTGGCTGCTTTAAAAAGTAACAGATGTTTCCTGAGAGAATGGACAGTGAGTAGCAGATTCAATGAACAATTCCATTTATTTATCCTCCATTTCTCCTATGCCATCCCAGCTCCCAAAGCCTCTTCTTGCAGAGCAGGAGAGAGCCTATGCTGTAGTCAGTCTGGAGCTGTGTATCCACTGGCTGGCAGGCAGTGTTTATACACAGAATTATCTAGCTGACTGTTGAAAGAGTATCAAGCAGCTGAGCTTCAACCCGCTCTCTCAGTCAACGGATGAATACCATGTTTCTCTCTTTTTACCCGGCTGCAAGTTTTCACAGGACCTATAGAAACATTTTTAAGACAGCTTCTCCTTTGAGACTGGTTCAGACAGGCCTGGAGTCAGTGATCTTTTGTGGGTAGGGAAAAGGGGGCATAATAAAAACATGAAGATACATATCTTGGTTTTTTATGTGACCTAGGTAAAAATGAATCAAAACCCTTAATGGTTTGTAGCTTTAATGAGCAGGATCAAGAAAAATAATGGATTCTCATTGGGAAGAGAAAATGGTTAGAAAAAACCCATGAAGACTCTTACTGAAAGACTGTGGATGTCTTAACTTCTCAGTGCAAATTTGAGACTATCTTAAAAGAGCCTGGCTGTCTGAAAGAGTAAATGCTCAGTATTCTCTGATACTAGAAACCACTGAGTATGCTATGTGATGGTTTAAAATGAAAGTGATGATTTAAAATGAAAAAGATTAACTCTGATTTGCTGCAAAGGTCAGATGGAAGAACAAAGACTACATACAAACTTCTGTGTTGTAATTTAAGTATTTACCAAGTATGGATTACCATCTATCTACCATTTCATTAGTTATCATTAGATGAACAATTATCTAATGTTCTTTTTCAAAAGCAAACAAGAAAAACAAGCTAACAAACCAAATTATTTGAACAATTTGAATTGTTAGTGCTTTTGGAATTTTATTAGGACTGATTTTTTGTGTAACAGAAAATTAGGGGGAAAAAAGGAAGTCTAGACTAAGACAAAAGATCATTAAGGAAGTTTCCTCTCAAGATGCATTTGGCAAGGTTTCCACTGCTTTGCTAGTTGAGTAAATGGGCCTCGAAATTTCTGGTAGATGTTCCATATTAATGCTATGAAGTAGGTGTACTGAACCCCATATTCTTAAATTAAGTAGAGCAGTTCGGGGAAAGTCATGATCTGCCCTGCGATTATTAGGCATGGCTTTCCATTGTGCCTCTCTATTCTGAATTTGAAGACTGTGCCATTCAGTGGTTGCCAATAGTTATACAGTGAATCCGTAACACAGAGGAATAAAACCTACTATTAGGCTTTAGCCATGCATTTATTAGTGTATTAAATATGTTTCTTCCCCACTCACTGAAGTGTATTCAAAAGGTTTCAAACACTCAACAACAACTTACTGGAATTGAATTTGTGTAACTTGTGTTCTTACAGAACTCTAATAAATGTTGCACCGTAATGGGTAGGGAACATTTTTGATATCATTCGACTTCTTTTTTAATTTTCATGTTTGGTGTAATATCAGTAAACATTATTTTCATTTCTTTGTTTTTCAACCAGTGTTTCTATTTCTTTTGTGTTTGACAGAAAATGAACTGGCAACCCCACCTTTAGATGGCATCATCCTTCCAGGAGTGACAAGACAAAGCATTTTGGATCTGGCACGCAACTGGGTGAGTGTTTTGACCGTTGCAGTAATGGTTTCAACTATCATGTTATAACATCGACAAAAGTAAGCATTCATGGTGCACAGTATCTTGAAGTTCAAGTGATCTGGTCAAATCCCTTAACCTAAATGGGAACTAAGGGCATACTTAGTTCATAGATTCCCAGCAACATCATCAGAGTACTCACACCTGTCACACAGAACAATACCAAGCTTGTTAAAGTAGCTCCGTGTAGTATTTAACATGAAAATTCTCATTAAATCCACTGGTACCAGCAACTTAAAGCAAGGAAACAAACAATTATCGTGCATGACCACAGCTATAATTCAGTCATCAGCACGCTATTTCTCCACTTAGTTCTTCTTGTTCCACCTTTATTTCTAACAACTAGCATGCAGCCAAAAAACCAGCCACAGTCTTGAAGTCATCTGTCTGCTTCCAGATTCCAGTTCTGTATTGTAGCCGTCCAAGTGCCCATTTGGACACTTGGGGCTACCTTGTATCTTGAAATGCAGCAAACTGTTCACTCTGCCTGTACTGTATTCAAAGGTTTTATTGCAGCTTGGATAAGAATACTCTACAGCAAAAGGCTCATCAAGCCCAGTATCCTGTCTCCTGGTTTTGGCCAGGCTTATGTTTAGGGAGGAGTAACAGGAATAATGCAGGCATGTGTGATACTTTCCCCCTGGTATCAGCTCAGCTTCCAACAACCTGTATCTGAAAGACTTCCCAAAATAAAGTTCACAGTTATATCACTTAGATTTAAGTTGCAGTGAAGAAAGATAGGCATGTACTTCGTGCCTCATGTATGCCACTTGTTGACCTGCACTAAACTCTTATGCATCTTATACATTTGTACTGGTACTCCCCTAGTGCAGATACGCATGTACAATTCTTGATCCCATGTCCTTTACAAGACAGGCAGGTATTCCCAGTTGATAGGGCTTGTTTGTGAGATACCAGACTCTCACATCAGTCCTCTTGAATAATTAGGTGTCTTCTACTCTCACAAAGGTGGTTCTCTTCTTCCTGACCTCCATTCCCTAACCTATTTGAAACTCTGCTTACATGGTGTCCCTGCCTCTCTCTCCAAATACTATCTTGCCCAAAGCTAATCATGTTTTCTGCTATTGTAAGCATCTCTATTTCATGTTAAAAATCTTGCATATAAAACATGGGCTAAGATTTAGTTTGGTCTGATAGGACAATAAAGTCCACATAAATCCATGAAATGAAAATTTCAAAGTTTGAGATTTATTTTTGTTCTTTAAACACATCCCCTCAATCAGTTGCTATGCATTTAATCAGTTGCTATGCATTCAATCAGTTGCTATGCATTCTTCAACACTTATAGAAGGTAAAACACTTCCTATGTTAAGACTGTCCAATGTGAATTGCTTTACTCATACCTGCAGAACAGTTAATTTTTGTATGTGACAGCTGTGTGCAGGCTACAGTGTGAAATTTCACCAGGGATTAAAGAAGGATATCATATCTAGTTGGCATTGCAGATGGAATTAACAGAATATATTTTGCTTAGGAATTGTCGGAGAGTGGGATGCAAAGCTCTCTTGACAAAATTGACTAATTTTTGTAAAAGCTCTAGCATGCTAGAGACCCTGAGTAGTCAGATCCTGTGCCACATAACCCATGACAAATTCTGCTGTGTTATTCCCAAATGCAATATTGATATTCTGTACGAAATCAGAGGGAAGTGTCACTTCGTCATCATTATTGTATCTGGCAAATCAGTGGCTTACTTGAAGGTCATTCTTTCGATTAGAGTCTATCTTGTGTGAATACTGGGAGGTTTGAAAAGATCATGGGATCACAGCCAAAACCTGACTGATTGCCACTAGGCTAATAGTTCTACTAGAGATGTTTCAACATGGAAAACAAAAATACAAACCATCTTTAAACTTTTTTACAGTTTTTATGGTTGATTCTTCTTGTGCAGGGAGAATTTAAAGTCTCTGAGCGATACATTACCATGAGTGACCTGACAGCTGCCTTGGAAGAGAACAGAGTAAAAGAGATGTTTGGTGCTGGAACAGCTTGTATTGTATGTCCTATCTCTAAAATTTTATATAAGGACAAGGTAAGAAAATGCCTTCCCCCTCCCCAGCTTTCCTTCTTTCTTCAGCATTTTATCATAATTAATTGCAGCTGAAACAAAAAACAAGTGATAGAAAAGGAGTGCTGCCAGAGACTCCTAGAAAGACAAACAGTGTCAGTACGTTTCTTCCCGGGTGAATTACTGCTATGTTGTCAGAAGAGAAGTTTCCCTTTCATCTTCTGGGGTTTTTTAATAGTTAAAATCATAAAATCTCAATTCCTGGGAAAGGGGGAAAAACAAGTAGTTCCCAGCTAGAACTACTACAGGCCTGTTTGAAAATATAGAAAAATGCATTCTCCCATGTTTCTTCTATTGAATATTTTTTCCAAAGTTAAGGCACCTGAGAAAGGTGAGGAGAGGAAAGATGTTCGCAAGGAACCAAATTTCTGAGCCACTGCATTCTTTCCTTCTCAAATTCATCTCTTCTTCACCCCTCATTGCAGGGAACGCAGCTCTGATGGAAGAGCTGTTTCAGAAGGGTGCATAGCTGCTTCCACCTACTATATGCCATATGGGAGATTTCTCCTGCACAGGTGGAATTCCACAGACATTCAGACTATTAAGCTGACTTGATGCTATATAGCCAACACAAAGTTAGTCCAGAAGGCTGGGTTATTGCAGCTGCATATATGGATGTGCTTGGTTCCATTAAATGTGACAAGTACAGTAAATGTCTGTTATGTGATACTTCTTGAAATAATAAGATGGCATAAATGTATTGATATTATCAGATGCTAAGATAATGCAAGAGACATCAAGGTGCTGAGTGATAAGTACTATAAATGTACCTGTTGTGTTTCTACACAGTATACTTTGGAATGAAATACTGTACATAACGTTAGTACTCTTGCCTGTACAATATACCTTCCATTTTGGACAGATCTTTTGGAAGGCCTAGATTAGCCTTTGTTTAAAAACAGCGTAAGAGTTTAACTAATCTAACTTTTCACTGGCTCAGCATGCCCTCCTACAAAGAACATTACAACAATCCTTGCCTATTTTGTTAGGAGGGCTAGAAAGCTTGATAAATATTTATTAAAATTCTTGGTGACCCTAAGGTATTCATATGTCCATATGTATATAAAACTATTACTACATGTTATTCTCCCCTCCCCCCCTTCCTCCTTCTTTATTCAATATCAGCATTTGCACATTCCAACTATGGAGAATGGACCTCAGTTAACAACCCGTTTCCTGAATAAGCTGAGCGATATCCAGGTAAGATGCTTCCTCTTCTTTAACCAGTTAAAATAATAAAAGGTAAACACTTGAAAACATCAGAAAATAATCTTTTCAATAGTGGTGCTATAGGCACCACTAATATCATATATTATATAATAATATAGACTTTTTGGTGTGTGTGGTTTGGTTTTGTTTTGTTTTTTTCCCCTTGAGAAAGTACGATATGGATGGAGGGTGATATATATTTTGTTTTTTTTCCCCTATTCATCTTGGAAGCTGAATGAGAATTGTAAAATATTACTGTTATCAGTGAAATCCAGAACTGTTGTTATTGGTTCCCTTTTTAAGGAAAAAAAAAATAACATTATGAAAAACCTTAATAACCATAATAGCATATGAATATAGGCTAATCAATAAAGAGATGGGTGAAGTAGTAAGCACTCACTGGACGCAGCCAACTGATCACCATTTCTGCATCTTTCCAATCATACAGTCACTTCTTGTTCTTAAAAGAGTTTCTTCCTCTGTGATTTGCTAAATATCAAAGTCTGTTTGGATTCTGTGCTTGACCTCCATGTCTGAGCATAGGAGTCAATACCATTTCAGGTGAAGTCAATGAGCAGCATGTGATGGCCCTTCTTATTTTAGTTGCCCGTTTTCCTTATTAGGGTACTTTATGGTGTTGGGGATTTGGGGATAGGAGTAAGTCTTGGCAAGTTACAAGCCCCTTTATTTGGGATCTGATAGGAGCTTCTTGGCAGTATTGTCGTGATTTCTTCAAATCAAGTCTGATGGTTACTGTTCTATTTTCTTAGCTTTTAGCTCAAGATGTTCTTAGATTTGCTACCAAAATTTTTATCTTCCTGCCAGTAAGCCCTGAACTAAGAATCTTTTTGAAAGATCATGAGATATACTATGCCACATAGCAACTCTATGAATCCCATAAAATAATCAGAACTTTTAAAGAAAGACTCCTAAACCTGATTTTTTCTTTCTATTTTATGGGCCCTTTACTAGTATATAGAAATAATGTGACATGGGGTTCTTCTGATGATACCTCAAACAAAACCTACTCATGAATTGCAGTCTTCTGTCATATGTTGACCCACCTAGAATCCCACGATAAGCAGGTTCATTTATGTAATATTATTTATTCAGTGTTTTGTGCTATGTTGCAGTCCAAGTTTTAATCCATTGCTATTCACTGTGGGGTTTTTTCATTGCTTAATTCAAGTAGGGTGAAGCAGTCTTGGACAAGGGGAAGTCAGGCCATCTCATATCACTTTGGTGGTTCTTCTGTACTCTTGTTTCTCTACATATTTTTACCTTTCACAGAGGCTAGTCTCCAGCATAACTACTTTTATTTTTCTCGCCCACTCCCTCCCCCTGCAAGACTTGTAGCTCAAATGATGCAGCAAGACCACTTAACTATTCTTCACTATGAGGATGACATGGCATCAGCATCTCTTGTTCTTTAGAGTAGTGTTGGACATTTCTGGCTGCAGCTCAAGGAGGAAAGAATTCCTGACGTATTGGTACCTTTGTGTTGGTGGCTAAGCCAACTTTCATGGGGGCAAAAAGAGATGTTCCCCCATCATGTTTCTGTTGTTTCAGCTGTGCCAACAGTAATGGCTTGGGATCTGTGTCTTTCTCTTCAAAAAGGAGGACTGATAGCTAGGAAGAAGCTTAGGCACCTTCGGTTCTAGATTTTGTTACCTGTTGAGGGGAAGGAGAGGCTTAGTATTCCATGTTACCAGCTCAGTTACATGTAACATTTTTATCATCTTACTGTATGAGAATACACAGTAGCCTTTCTCCAGAATCCCACTGAATGTCACAGTTTTATTTCATCTTTCTCATCCAAAGTGCCTGATACATCTAAAATAACAGTTGGTGTCCATCATCTTTTTTTTGTTGTTGTTGTCATATGTCCAGATTTATTACACTTTTCATTGTGATACATAATGATCACTGTTTCCATAGCTCTCTGCTCTGTATTAAAGCCATCTTGTTAGTATGTCAGCGATCTTTCTTTAGTGTCTAACAGCACTTGCGTAACTCCTGTGTTACCTTCTGATGTCTGGGCCATGCTCTTGCAATATATGTTAGGGCCTTCCACAATTTGTGATCAGTTTGAGTCTCCACTGATCACTTCTAATTGCAGTCATGGAACAGCTCAGCATCAGAAAGAGTTGAGGCTAGTTCTAGCACCTTGTTGAGCCTTATGTGTGGGAATAGGTACTGCCTTAGCAGTTTGTGTCATGAGACAGACAAATGTCTTCTAGAGAAGAATGGCTTGTGAAATCCAGAATTTTGTTTCAGAAGACAACACTGGAATATGTCTTTCTCCCTTGGCCAATAGATAGTGACTGGATTATTAAGACAAATTTACCCAGACTGCACCCTGAGGCTTCTTCCCATGCCCTCCCCGATCACCCTGCTTTTCCACCCCAACCAAGGTTCAGGAGAAGGCTGAAAAAATGTGGGTTGCTTCTAACCATTATCTTTCTTGGACCTTTTTGCTTTACAGCTATGCATAAGGACATTTTTGCCTTTCAGCTATGTACATACTATGTGTTTGTTAGTTACATGCCAAGAGCAGATCCATCACTCCTGGAAAGTGCTGGACTATTATGTACATATTTACTTCTGGGGTTTCTTCCTTTCTTAAAAAAAGCCAGGAGAGTTAGAACACTTCATTTTTAGAAACATGATTTTAAAGAGAATGATAGCTGTCTCCCCTTTAAGAGTCAATCAGTGGTTGCTGATTGCGTTTCTGCACTTTTCCATCTGTGGATAGATGAGCTCATATCCAAATGGACCTCAGGTTGTCATACAGAAAAAATGCTGCAACACAAAAAATGGAATAGTAAACATTCTTAAAATGCCAGGGAAGTTTTCAGGATCTTTCACAAGGTCTTTTATTTATTCTATGAGGAGGGGGAAAAAAAAAAAAAGATCTCTTTGCAGTATCATCAGACTATTGTCATATCATTTGGACAGTCTGACGCTGTTATTCCAAAGAATGTTCAAGTTCTGAAGAATAAAATGCAATGGAAATTACAGCCAAACTTAGCTTTGGTCTCTGTGATGTGCTGTTGGCTGAACTAGGGCAATGTATCCATTTCATGTTGGACAACGGACATTTGTAAAAAAAGTAAAAATTCTCAATACCAACATTGTCCTGCATTTGAACCTGTGACCAAGAGGTGCAGGACTCCATATCCAATTTCATTATGCTGATTCCCTTGTGTACAATACATGCTTTTTTAACATTTTCAGTTTATCTTCGTTATTGTGTTTCCAAGTCTGTTTTCATGCTGCTCGTTGTTCTTTCGCAAGTCTTCTGTGTTCAACAGGATTTCTTTGGATTTGAACAGCTGTTCGGTGGAACTAGAGCTAGAGTGACAAATTAGAAACGCATGGGCAGAACTGATTCCATTTCTCATGCCAATTGAGAGAGACAGTAGTGGCACTGCAATATACAATTCCCTTCCTATTACTGAGGGGCAATCATGATTACTAAAGGCTGATAAAGATTTTTAGATTAAATCATTTACATTGTATACAGTAATGGAGTGCTTATGAATGAATTAGTCATAGTACCCTGTCTTCTATAACTGCTTGAGTTAGAAGATTTAGAGATGAGATTCTTTTCTCTGGAAATACACTCACTGAAATACCACTCAGATGTTTTTGTGGTTTTGCATTCCATGCTTTGAGAATAAACAAGCTTTGCTATAACCTTTAAAGTGTAGATCAGGATGCAACTTGGAAGGGATGGATAGAAGGTAAGATGTATTGCTTATACTACATGATATAAAATGCATTTAAATACTACAGTCAAGACAGCAGCGAACAGACATTTAGTCAAAAACCCCATCTTTCTCAAAGTTGCACAATCTAAATGGGTAGGCCAGCGGAAAACAACCAGGGAAGGAGAATGTATGTGTTAATTTTTACAAAGTAGGACCCATGGTGGGGGGGGGGAACAGGGATTGGATTGACTAGCCTGAGGTCACAAAGTCTTTGACAGAATCAGAAAAGGAAGCTAAATCTGCTTTTATTTCCAGAATGAAAATATCTAGATTGTGGTATAAGATCTTCATTCCCCTTTTGATTCTGGAAGCAGGTTCAAACCATGGTTAAATGGCAACTCAGACCAGCCCTTGCAATTTTTGAAATCAGCATCAGAGCATTAGTTGATACTACTACATAAAGCCAGCAAAACTTACAAATAGTCCCCTGGCCTTTGCCTGCTTTCTGATTTGGGGGAGGAGTTGGGAGTGCCACTTTTTCTCTGAGAAGCAGTGAAATGAAGGTGAAAGACATCTCTGGTTTTTTGTTGGGTTTTTTTTTTCCCTCCCTTTGCCCTGATCCTCAACAAAATTGCCTCACATGAGGGTCATCCAGTGCTTTGTGGTTAAACTAATGATACATCTGCTTTTCCTTGGTTAGAGCTCCCAAGGCAACCATACTGACATCTGGGAATGTAAGCTGGAAATCCTTTGAACAAGTAATTTGTCCAAGGTCCTGTGTAGCACCATACCAGTGTTTAGTCAACCACATCACAGACTGCAGAACAGCAGCAGAATTAGTAATGAAAAGAAAAAGTAGATGTGATATGTGTGGAGGTCATTTAGAAGCTTTACCTGCTGGAGTAAAGAGTAAAACACCAGCACACTGAACATCATTCCTTTGTGGATCTAGAA
>VZTL01047282.1:0-10127 GCA_013400535.1 Scopus umbretta
CATGTCACTTTTTTTTTTTTCTTGCCCCCTAACCCTTACTTTAGGAAAAAGAGTACAGGCCAGAAGAGCACCACAAAGCATTCCAGATCCTGTGCCAGAGAGGAAGAGGTCAACACCCATGAACCCTGCGAATGTAATACGGAGGACTCACACACAGAATACTGTCTCTCAGCGGCCCTACAGGGACAGGGTGGTTCACTTACTGGCACTGAAGAGTTACAAGAAACCAGAGTTACTTGCTCGCTTGCAGAGAGATGGTGTCAACCAAAAAGACAAGAATTGCCTTGGAACTATCCTTCAGCAGGTGAGATCACAGGGTTTGTGTCAGCGTTTTTTCCCTCCTGCCTCTTTTAATCATAATTTTAAGCTGTGATACTCCTGTATTTAAATCAGAAAATAATAAACAACTTCCCTTAGCTAAGTTTTTCAATCAGCTTTGTACAGATGCCCCAAATTGCAAGTCAACATGAGGAAATAAATACTGAAAAGTTTTGGAGGAGTATTTTTGTTTTGCTAGAATGGCAAGCAAGAATTATTTCTAGCATTGCTCTTAATGTCTTATTCTTTCCTCGCTCTTTTACTTGGGCTGCTTAACTGCTTAACTGAGAGAAGCTGACCATGGGTTCTCTCGACTGCATGAAATAGTTTGTCATAGTAGTTACTGCTTCTTGAAATGAGTTTATAAGGAGAGAGGTTTAGCAATCGCATAGATGAGTATTCCATCTGAGCGTAGCTGGTGGCCTCTAAGTGGTACTTGGCTTCTCTAGGGATCTCTCAGAACTGCGATCCAGGGAAGCGTGTTCCACCCAAACAGTAAATGCAAAAGGTGGTGGTGCAATTCTGAACGTGGTGTTTCTTTGCTGTCATGCGGATTGTGTCCATCTTACTTAAAAGCCTTCTTTCTTTGGGAGCTTTTCCAGTGCTCCTTTCAGTTCCGCTTGTCTTTCTATATCATACCCAGCAAAAATCATTGGTAAGCCTCTAATGCTATAGGTGACATATTTAAGCTGTGCGTTCAAGAGCATCACATTAATTTTCTGCTGAAACAGTTCAGAAAAGGCTTCTTAAACTATGGTAAGATGCAGTGGCTCCTCCCTTCCTTTTTAAATCCTCTCTGTACCCATAGGCTGTGCCTGAATTCTGCAGGTAAAATAGGAAATAACGTAAAATAGGAATATTTCCCATTGATCTAGGAAAAGAGTGTTTTGGAACCNTTAAGATGTAAAATAGGAATATTTCCCATTTATCTAGGAAAAAAGTGTTTTGGAACCTCTTAAAGTGAGTTAAGGGCAACATTTGTACCTGATCCTACACTGAATTTTAAGAAGGCATTCCCTGCATATGTGAGGTGTTGGTGCTTTGTTTGCCCAGAGCAACAGCAGGTTTTTCCCCCCTGAAAACATACACAATGGAAGGAGAGCCATATTCTTCCATACAAATTGAAGTAGTTCATTCATACTTTGATTATCAAGTTCCAACAGCTCCGCTACCTAGAGGATAAAAGGTGCAAAAATCTTCTCCTGTCCCATTATGCTTGAGAGCTTTTAAGGAGGCTTTCTTGGAGTCTGTTTCCTGTATGTGGTGCGAACTACCTCGGGGTACTGGCCCCGTGAAATGGCCACGTGAGCAGTGCTACACCCTGAAAAGCCTTGCTCGCATTTCTCTTAGCTTCAGAATGAGTGTTTTTTTGTACAAATATGCAATGAGCAGCCTTACCTGGCTGATATCGATTATGCACAGATGTGCTTCTCTTGGAATACAGCTTGAATTCTGGTTTTAACAAGTGAATGACTGTTTCTGGGTATCTGTGTTAGCTCTGAATTTTTTTTTTAAGCTGGGGACAGACAGGCATGCACACACGCATGAATTGGCGGGATTTATCTGTCATGTTTTGGAGGAAAAATGGGCAAGGCTGCAGAAAGTGCTGGTGATGCAGTGATGAGTTATTCAGCGTTTTATATCAGGCAAAGTGATGGAGAGTTTTTCTTCGAGGTTTTCTCTGAAACTCTGAACTGATGTCAGATGACGAAATCTAAAACAGTGCTTTAGGTGTCAGTGGTCTCAGGGTTGTGCTAGTTTATTTTAACTTTTTGAGCATGCTTTGTATTTTTCTTAAGATACAAACCCATTTTATTTTCAAAAGTCTACAGCAAGACATGCGCACGACTTCTCATGGCCATGGTTTGCTGTAATGAACCCTGTGTCTGCAAAATGAAGAGCGCATCTGTACCTTTGCACCTCTCCTTAATTGTTTTAGCACTAAATCTTGTTTTCAAAATACAACTTGTTAGATATGAGTACAATTACTTTTTTCCCAATCACTAAAACCCCAATATGGCTTAAAACTAATGGGACAGAGGAATAATTCATCTTTGTACTAAAAGAAGTTCAGTAATAGTTAGGTTATCATGTACTATTGTTCAGTAGAAAGCTGTGGTTTCTTGTGGCTCAGGCACTTGAGAGAAGAAAAGCAATTCTGTTTATCAAGACAAATGACGACATACCGCAGTCGTTAACGTGATGATGGAAAACGTGCGTTGTTCCAGCACAGTCTGTGCTCTGCCGTCGCAGTTTAGCTATGTAAAACAAAAGAACTGCAGGTGTCCTCCTGAAGTTGAACAGTTCTGAATTTGTATGTGGAGATGGTGTTCTTCACTTCTTAGAAAAAGACAAATAAAAACTAGGCCTCTCAATGTATTTCATCCAGTGAAGATGTAAAGTTTTGGCATAGTTTGCCTTGATTCTCAGTGCTGTATCGAGGACAAAAAAAACAGATACGTGGTGCAGAAAGAGGTTTTTGTAGAATACGTTTCATACAGTCGTGCAGCAGTTTGGGATTTTCTTGCATCCAACTTTTGCATCCCAGATTGACTACATTTTTTAAACTTGGTGCTCGCTACATAGAGCTACTTTGATCTCGACATCTAAAAAACCTGGAAAACTGATGTGTGATTTCATTTTCAGCTTTGATTTAGCTTTGCAGTACCAATCTTATTTCTGTAGTTTGCATTTAGGTATAATGAACATTTATTTTCTTAAATGTCTGCCTGTAGGTAGCCAACCTGAATCCAAAGGATAATTCTTACAGTCTGAAGGATTATATATTTAAAGAAATTCAAAAAGATTGGCCTGGATATAATGAAATAGATAAACAGTCATTGGAGTTAATACTTTCTAGGTAAGTTCAGTCTTTAGGGGAAGGAAAACAGCCATTTAAAAAACTTTTTCTGGGAAATGAATGTCTGTCTTCCCTATAATGAAAGAACTATGACATAGACGCTTTGGCCTCATAACCCGAAACGTTGTTTTATCCTTACAGAAAATTAAATTCATCTCAGAATGCCACCAGCACCAGCCACTTGGAATCTCCTGTAACCTCTACTAAAGATGCTCCATCAACTTCTCAGGTACTTTGTTTTTTTTTGTTTGTTTGGTTGGGGTTACATTATTTACAGTGTGTTAAGGTTTATCCCACTTTATGTTGGTGTAAAAGCTGTGATGTGAAGCACTAGTCTTGTCTTTAACACATGAAGAAACTGAAGCATTTCTTTCTAATTGGGTTATATTTTTTTTAAAGGTGGCTGCACTGTCAAAGGCTGTGGAAAACTTATGTTCACTTAGCATAAGGGCTTCTATATGTAGTGTTCTGTATTTCAGAATGTTTATTAAAATATTCAGAAAAATAAGCAATTCCTGTCCACACAGTCTTTTGTAAATACACCTAGATCACTGACAGAGACCAACCCTGTTGTGTTTCAACAAGCAACGCATTGGCCTAAACCGTAACTGCCCGTCTGTAGCACGTGGACCTTGCAGAAGCTTAAACTCACCTGTAGAGTTTAAACTTGCCTGCTGAACTCCTTGGTTACCCGTTATTGTTACACAACCCTGTACTTTCTGGTTAAATACTTAAAACTGTTTTGTATTGCCACATGACTTGTTTATCTTGGTGCCTAGAGGGGTCTTCTGCAGACAAGACACGCATATGTTTTTGGTACATGGTTGCATGTGCTCAAGGTTCCTTGTCTTCTGGTAGTTACAATACATGAAATAAGCACAGACGTCATTGTGCTACTGTTTAAATACGAAGCTTAGGAAAGTCTAGAATAAGGACAAATGACAGCAGTGATCCACTTGGAGGAATATTTTCTTTTTTTTCCCTAGAGGCACCGTATTGATTCAGGGTAGCCTAGGTATGATAAGGCAGATCTGAAGCAGCAGGTAGTACATCTGCCTTTCCCCAGCCTTTTCAGACGTAAAATGCATATATCCTGTCTTCTAATCAATACAAGAGGGCAATGCAAACCCTTGTAGATGAAGCTTGGAAAACTCGTCATAAAAGGCATTACTTTAAGGAAAAGTTTGATATTTTCTGTGACTAAAACTGCCTTCAGTAAATGCAACTGAAGTCTGAAGAACATGGGAGCTTGTGTGTGTACAGTGATAAGCTGGGAAGTACGTAAAGCCTTTCACCACTGAGATACTTAGGTTTAAATAGGGGAAGGAGAGCACGCCTCTGTTTTTCCCCAACTTTCTTCCAGTCAGAGGGTGAAACGGTGCAGGTGCCAGGGACCTGCCTCTGTACACAGGGAATCTGGATTTATTTCAGCAAGGGTGGCACAGAGCTGTGCCTGGCGCTCCCGGTCCAAACTGCCTCTTCTCCATCAACAGGAGCAGCGTGTGCTTGCTAGAGAAGAGGATGTGAACCAGCATTTCAGCTGGAGGACAGCTGGGACGACAGCTATAGTGAGACCGGGGTTTTACCTGTTCTTACCAGCTTTGCTCTTCTCACAGCCCGATAAGCACACCGCTGTGTGCTTCTTGGAGCTGCTGTAGTAAATCACGGGGCTGCGTGACAGCAAAAGCTAGCTCTTAACCCAGTATGCCCGAACCGAAATCGCTGTGTGAAACAGTACCGACCGGACCTCCTCGTTTTGGGGAAGCCTTTGAGCTGCTGAAGAGAGCGTCTTTCTCCCAAAGCCTTTTAGCTGTAGATTTAAAGAGCAACCTGCAAAATCGTAAGACTAGAAACTAAGGCTGAAATGAGCAATGTACCTAGCTGCAGAGGTTCATTGTTTGACAGCTGTTTTTAGATAAGATTGTGTTTTCAACAATTGCCTGTTCAGAAGTGCTGCCTTTTCAGAATGGAAGCAAAAGTTCACTCTGCTGAGCTTTTTTAATTTTATTTTTATTTATTACAGAAACGGCTTTTGAGTTCTGATTTTATCGATCCTCTGATGAACAAAAAGCAGAGGATATCTCACCTGAGCAGTCGAGTCCCGCTGTCGTCCAGTGGCCACTTGCCTGCCTCCAGTGAGAAAGCCGCTACCACCCCTCTGCTGCTTCCCTCTGCCGCAGCCGCCGCTGCTCCCGCTACTCCCACTCCTCTGCCGCTGCCTCACACACTCCTTCCCACTTCCAACCCTCCCCAAACTGCCAGCTCCAGCTCTCCCAGCACCCCTGAGGGCCGGGGGACGCAAGACCTGCCGGTGGACAGCTTCAGTCAAAATAGCGGTAGCATCGATGAGGACCAGCAACAAAAATACACCTCTCAGGCTTCTTTGGGAATCCCAGCACGGGCTGCGGTGCAGGTGGAGCCTCCCAAGCCCACAAGCAAGAAGCGTGTGGTGTTGCACCGAAAGCCCAGGAAGGTGAAAGAGCTTAAGGAGAAGGTTGAAAGCAAAACACAGGACACTAGAAGTGCAAGCGAGGAGAAAGACCTTAGAAAAGAAGAAACTGCCAAACTGAAAAAACCCTCCCGTTTAGATTCCGGTGAAGGTATTCATATGCTGCTTTTCCTAACTATTATATGGGTAACCCAGGTGAAAAGGGACCAGTAAAACCAGGGACTGGAAATGCACATGGTCTGTTTTTTCACTTGCTATATATTAAGTGCCTTGCCATTATCCCTACTTTTATGATCTTGAAGAATCAATATTTTTTTTTTCTGCCATTGTATTACATGGTAATTGTTAGTTTAAAGAAAAAAAACCCACACACACAACAAAAACCAGAAGCTGGACTTGTTCTGCTGGAACCATAGCTAAAATTCAGTTCATTTTTAGAGAACTCTCACTCTGTAGTACAAAAATCATTAGAACAAAGAAATCTTAAATGGATTGCTGTTGAGCAGAAACTGGTTACAAGGAAGAGCTAGGTGCTAGAAAAACACAAAGAGTGGATTTTTTTGTTTTTGCTTGATTTCCAGTAAACTGACAGTTTGCTGAAACTTACTGCATTTTTTCCATCAGCAAATTTAAAGTTTGCACACTGAAATAAAAACCTGCCACACATACTTGTTGCATACTAGTTTCCTGAAACACATAGCTGGGACATAAACGTATTTCATCGTGTATCGCAACGCAAGGTTCATCGAACTCTGCCTTTTCATGGAAAGTCTAAAACCTGCATAAACAAGCATGTGGTTTACTAGAATTTTGATTTGAACTGTGCTGTAAGCTCCTCTCCATCTTACCTGCAGAACTTACGACTTCAAAAGATGTAGAAATGGTACACACTTACGATGGCATTGAAAAGCTAAACAGAAATGCATGAAGAATATTTGATTTCTTGCCTCACACACACAAAACAGGACAGGGTTCAGTTCCTTCGTTAGATCTGCGTGTTGTCTAATTTGTGAGGCAAACCTCCGAAATTAGAAGTGAGGTTTAGCCCTTTGCTATCATAGCCCAGAGGTGGAGGCGTCTTTAGAGAATTAGGGGTGCCTCTTTGAAGTGCTGGTGTGCTTGTAGATAAGGGTGCTCTGAGATGGTCCTTTCACACTTACCCCAGCCATAGACACAGTGCCCACATGGCTTGCAATCGCTTGAAAATATTCGTGCTTGAATTTATAAAGAGGTGAGCCCCTTTCTCGAGAAGCCAGTACCAAAATTCTGAACAGCTAGGGAAGGAAAGCTTCTGTACTATGTCACAAGTTGGTGCTTACGCTGCGGCTCTCGGACGGACCGAGCCGTTCCAGCAAATGTGCCTGAACTTTTGGAAGTGTAACACTTGGAGCAAAACTGTTCACATAAGTTGTGATGTACATACTGGGACTATGAATGTTACTGTTTGCATTTCTCTCAAATTTTGTTCCCACTTTTACACTTCCTTTTATGCTCCTCCTATACCATGTAATAATTTTGATCTAAAAGCAAAAGAATCAGGTAGAATATGGCATGGTAGCTCTTTTCTCTCCCCATGACTTCAAGCTCATATAGCTTAGAGAGTGGTAAGAACGGCTGTGCTTTAGGAGAAATACTGTGTTTGAACAGCGACAATGTAAGCTAATAACGAATATAAAGGATTGCGTGTTTTTTAAGCTTGCCACAAAAACCCCAATGAAAAGCAGCAGGAGATTACCAAGAGGCTGAGCGTTCCTTCCTGTTCCAGCTAACTTTTCTTTATGGTGGCTCTTTTTCTTATTTCTCAACAAGAGCAGGGGCTCTTGAAATATGCCTTTAAAAGGAGGCATTAGAGATTAAGTGTACTGGGCTTTCACAATGACATTTAAAAGAGCAAAAGAGCAATTTACAAGTGCAAATAACTTTCAAACCCAGTATTGCCACATTAATGAGGAGCAAGTCTTTGTTGTAGGTTAGTGAAGCCTGAATGCCAGTAAGTCATCTACAAGGCTATTGACTTGCCTGCTTAGAAGACTTCTCAAGCGCACGCTCGTGCTCCTTTTGTCGCCTGGCTACCCGTTTAATTGCAGATCTTGGGTGATGCAGGGAGCTGAGGGTTGATTTTTCTAATACCGGAGCGTGGATANGCGCTGAAATTAAATCTAACTTTGGATATCCGTAATTGGCAGGGAAGGAGGGATAAAAACATGGCATGAAAAGAACTTCAGCTTTCTATGCTATTTCTTGCTGGAACCTGGATGTTGAGAGATAGATAGGTGGATGGATAGAGGGATGTATCAATAGCAAGCTGTCTTCTTTTGTGCCGCTACGTCTGTTGCTGCATAACTTGAATTGCTGTGCAGATGCCACATCATGTCTTCAAATAAGAAAAGCTGACCTCGGGTTAATGCTGCGGTAGCACAGAACCTGGACCAGAAAGTAGCCGTGCCCTCTTTCTAAACCCTGCTACTGCCTCCTGTGGAGAAGGTTGTGTGAGCCGTATTATTAACATAGAATAAGCTCGATAAGTAATTTACTGTGAGAATAAACATCTGAAGGATTTTTTCAAGCCCATCAAGTTGGTATTGTTTGGCTATATTAAAAATCTGTTCATCGCAAGTGTCAAAATTCTGCTTTTCTGTAGGAGTTAAAGAAACTTGCACTGCCTCCACAGAACCTACTTCATCAGCAAGTGAACAACCAGACTACTTCATGTGAGTAAAATAAGGATTATGAGTCTCTTGCCACTCCTTGAAGCAGTTGAAAAATCTCCTATAAAACCTCTTGTTTAACCACAAAATTGAAAATTTACCACAATGTAATTTTAGAATAATGACAAACTCCTTTAAGTCACCCAGCTGCCTTATGTGGGTACCAAGTGCAAGTGTTAAACTCTGAAGTTGTCCCTTAATTATTGCAGAGGAGAAGAAGTGTTAAAAAAGAATTTTTAATGTACTTTAGAAGAAGACTTAAACCACTTAATTTCATTCTTCTTCAAGAACACAATAAAAAAGGAGTGTGAACGTGCACTGTTATCTTTTTAGAGGTGAGACAATAACAGGAGGAAAGCTGAATACTAAAATACCGAATATGCGAATTTGAACATCTTTCCTGTATTTTGCAGCCTAGATGCACTAAGCAGTGAAAGGTGGGAAGATAGCAGGTTTTAAAGTCCAGCATTACAAAGCCTACATATGAGCTAACAGGAGTTAACCATCAAAGCTGTTTCTAAAGATTTGGTGTAAAACGGCCACTGACTAACTTGAAGCTACAGCAAAATACCCGATTTTACTCTAGAATTGCAGACCAAAGAGCTAGAGAAAATAGAAAAACCTCAGTTCAAATTTTAAATTTTAACTACTTAATTTTGACTGGAAAGCAAGATAAAAACGCGGTAAACCTGTATATGAAATGTTACATATGTACAATGACTGCTGTATTGCAGCCTATAAAACTACAGTTTAGTTTTATAATGAAGTTAAAATTAAACTCCTTAACAAGTTGTCACATATCAGATTTACATACTCAAAAGTTAAAATCTACCTGCTATATAAAGAAGTTTTTCCTCTGTGACAACTATTAAAGAACTTGCTTTAAAATGAATTAGCTGCAAAACCAGAATCATTTGGTTGTGTAAATACTTCTTTATGATATTACAACCTTTTTCTATCAGGAGGATTTTTCCTCTACTGTTGTAAAAGAGAGAAATAGCTTCTGCAAATGCCCAGTGTCTGGGCTTTTTCCCCACTGTTTGATTGATGGCCTTTTTTTAAAAAATGTGAAAGTCGAGGGAGGCTGCAGTGGAATAACTGGCATAGCGTAGTCAGGGCAAACTGCATTTCTAATAAAATGTGCTTTTTTTGGGGAGGATGGATGGGCACAGTGGTGAGCAATCTAAAGCTCTTTCCTCAGTTGGAAAGCTGGGTTTGAGGAGGTTTTGATGGCCCTGCAATGCTCAGAGCTGAAACGAGCACCACAAAGGGAAAGCCAGGATGAGCCTGACGCTTCCGAGCAGGGCGATAGCACAGCATCGGCCGCAGCAGTGGCGCTGAGCCCCCCTGCCGTGTTTGCGGTGCGAGAGGTGGGGGAGAAGGCTGTTTGAACGCTGCGAATTGCCAGGTTCACCAGCTTCGGTCGGAGGAGTAGCGTCAGGAAGGCAGGTCAGGCCTCCCCATAGCACTTCAACTTCGGTGCGTCTTCCGTCTGCCTTGAAGCAGACAGAACGGTGGCACCCTGCATCCTATTTAATACAGTAAGCGATGCTCCACGGAAAGGCTGAAAGTAAGTCTGGCTCTGCAGGGAAGCAGTTTAGTGCTTCATGTGCTAGGCTGAGGGCCCAAACCTACGTTTAATTCCCAACCTCTGCTGGGTGAAAGTGGGCAGATTCAGCTCTTCGCTGTCTGCTTCCCAGTGAGCTGAGAGCAGCAATACTGAGAGGTAAGGAGTATGGTTATTTGGCCTAATCCAATGTTAAAGGTGGATGCTAGCTAAAAAAACCCACCC
>VZTL01047284.1:9642-27346 GCA_013400535.1 Scopus umbretta
CTCAGTTGTTTTTACTCCAGTGTTTTGGGGGAGGGAGAAAAGAGTGATGTTCGTGTCTCATGATCCTTTTCTTGGTTCTTTCCTTGCAGTGGACTGTTGGAGGTTCTAAAAACAAAAAAAAGGGAAAAGCGGGTAAGGCAGAGAAGAAAGGAGCCATGAAGAAACAGATGAACAAAGCTGCCTCTTCAGGCAGCTCAGATAAAGACAGCTCAGCTGAGAGCTCAGCACCTGAAGAGGGTAAGATAACACATGTGCATCTACTTATAGTGTAATTTCAAGTGAAGCTATGCCTTTGTGCACACTGAAGAGTAATGTTAAATGGTGATGTTAAAGACTGCCTTCAAAGAGTTTCCTTTGTGTTACCAGTAGTCTGGATGATTCTTAAACTTGCTGTGGCTTGAAGTGCCTATAATTCAGTATAGCACTGCTGTAACACTCTGTTACAAATGCAACACTAAATACTCTTTCGGCTGCAGAATGTATGATATGTTTCATTACTTGACTTTCTCCTGGAAAATTTTTTTCTTCCTTCTAGCATGTCCCATTTGTAGTGTGGGGAGCATTTTCTTTTATAGCCATTGATGTATTTTCCCTTTCCAGACTTCTTGTGGTGACAAAGGGAGAGGTGTATAGTGTTGTGTGATGCAAGTAGGGGCTGATCTTGCATGCATTTGCTCTGAATGGGAATTCTTGCATATTTATGCTCACATGGAAGAAGAAAAATCATTACTGTAGCTTTGTCAGAATTTTTTGACATGAAAATTGAATCTGTTCCAATGCTGGGCAAACTTCCTGTGTTCTTTCCTGTTTTCATCATGCCTATGAAGGTTGCAGGTGGTTAGTTGCGATTTCAGTTGATACTGAAAAAAACAAAGTTAAGAAAGAGTATGAAGGAGCCTACAGTTTTAAGTATATTAAGCACAGCAGATACAGACAAAGCATGAAGTGACTGAACCTGTATATATCAGTGCATACAAATCAAGGATTTTCACAGTGTAAGCTTGCAAAGCTGGAAGTCTCCAGAAATACTGAGACCAGAATGGAAGTGGAGGAGAGAGTCCTAGTGTCTGCTTTTGTGATTTGATGTAATGTAGTCAATTAGGTGAGATAATCAAAGCACTTGAACTTGGATCAAGTTTAAAGGTGGTGTTACCAATATTACTGGGGAGTCAGCTATTCCCTAAGCCCATGTGTAACCAGGAGGGCTTGTTACAGTGATGGAGCTAACATCACAGCCTTGCCAATCCTGAGAGTAGTGTGTTTCAACTTTATCTTGTGATGTAGCAATTCATAGTGTTGCAGACTTCAAATCAAGAATTTTGGTTGCTATAAGGGAGGAGTATTGGTGGTGGTTAATAGTGGCATTTGAAGTGTGCACACATACTTACAGAGTTATGGATGTACAAACAATTTATTGGGGACGTAAGCATATAGACATAGAAATCTAAAACTAAGACCCCAACACGCTAACCGAAAGGCATCCTAAATTTTGCTTGTTCTGCTAAGAATTTTTACTTACAACTCAATTTGTGTTCACATGTAGTCCCACTCATTTTACTATTTTTTTTTTTTTAGCATGTATATCTTACAGTAATAAAGTATTTCCTCCTGGGTTTATTGGTATAGTGGAAGAGGAGTATGAAATTAATTATTGATATCCTTTGCTAACATACTGCAATGAAGTGGTTTGGCTTTGCCCCAGCTGACTCTCACTGCCTTGTATTTTTGTTTTAGGAGAAGTCTCTGACTCGGAAAGCAACAGCTCCTCATCTAGCTCAGATTCAGATTCTTCGTCTGAAGATGAGGAATTCCATGATGGCTATGGAGAAGATCTAATGGGAGATGAAGAAGACCGAGCTCGTCTGGAACAAATGACAGAAAAGGAGAGAGAGCAGGAGCTGTTTAACCGGATAGAGAAAAGAGAAGTGCTAAAGAGAAGGTGAATTTTATATCTCTTGATATTTGGTAGTAAATTCATACAGGCTCTGTGGAGAGTATACTGACTGTGCTCTCATGTTTGGGGGTCCAAGCATTCAGCACTACAAAGTGAATTAAGCTTCATTGTATATTTTTTATATAAACTGTCGTTGTAGCTAGTTGAGAAGCACACAGCAGGAATTCTGCATGTTTTTGTAAAAGTCAGTTTCTGAAAGTTTCTCAGCTGTTGAGTATGTGTGGTTCTGTCAGCTACAGTTATAGCCATATTACTGCTTCACACATTGGTTGCCGGACAGTCAGGACTGCTTTCTCCTCTGTCTTTTTTGTATTATCTTTCACATGCTGATATTTTAGAATAAAGCAAACAAAGTGTAAGGTGTATATAGCTTCTGGAATTTTCAGAAAACAATGGTGAAGCACAGAGCAGTGTTAGGGTTGCCTCTGTAGGTGTGTGAAGCTGGCTGGGGCCCTAATAAAGAGAGAGATCATGAAATAATGAGGAGTGTTGTTGGATATGTCATTTTCAAGGGATTGTTTGTCTATTTCTACCTTAGGTGTTGTGATTTTGTTTGTTTGTCACTGTAACACTGTCCTGTCAGGCAGCTTCCTTGTAGTAAAGGTATTTTTCTTCTCATGTGTTTAACAGAAAAGATTGACATGCGTGGGGCAAGTTTTCTCCAGTTTCTTCCCTCTTGAGTGACTTCTCTCTTTTCTTACTTGCTGAGAAATTTCTTGAGAGGACTGACATCTGTTGAGTAAACCATGATAATACAAGCTACTGTCAGACTGTCCATTTGTCCAAGCGATAGTTAGACCACTGCTTGTCTGTCTGTGGTTTTAATACTACTTTCAATGTCTTCTCTAGCTTGCTGCTCTCCTCAAAGGGATCAAAATGGGTGAAAGATTGGATTTAGATCAGGTAGAAGGACATCATATTTTTAAATTTAATTCACTGCGCCATGGTAACTGAATGTCTTTCTTTTAGAATGAATGATGGAGGATACTTGATAAGAACAAGCTAAACAATCTAAGCTTGAGTTACAGTTTTAATCTTAAATGAGTTTGTCCTGTTCTATGTAAAGGGGTTGGCAGGTGGAACTAAGGGGGCGGTAGTTATTTAACTTTTTGGTAAGTTGAATCTTTCAAAATGCTGTCTAGCTCTTTGTATGTACATTGTGTTGTGAGTTCATTGGGATTACAGCAGACATTGCATGTGATACAATGCCTGTGCCCTGCGTGTTATGCTTCATGTTAAAGGCATAAAGGGCAGAGAGCCCATCTGGTACTTCAGTTTCTTGTCTACAAAATCGAAGTTTGAAGGACTGAAGAAGAATGGACTGTGTAATATTTATGTGGATAACACATTTTGAATTTCAGTTATTGAAGTTAAGTAATTTTTTTCTTGTGTTTGTCCATATGCACATTTCACTCTGACACTTCACAATGACCAGTCCATGGTGCAGTGGAATCTCAGTCACAGGACAGTTCCAGCAAAATCACTACTCTTCTGAATAGAGTGTCTGAAAATAAGATTTCAGGGTGACATATTTCATGAAGGTAGAAATGGAAGTGCCTAAATTGGGATACAGAAACTGCCTGAGTCTGGAATGTAGCTGCTGAAGGAGGACTCGCTGTGACTTCTTTGCAGTTGTACATATATAGACCAGTGCCAGCAGACAGGTGGAGTTTAAGCATGAAAAAGTTAGCATGATAGTGACTCTAAACAACCAAGTTTTTAGGTGTTGAGATTCAGATGATGTGAACTAGCCAATTGTTTTTAGAGTTGGAGGCAACATGCAATGGTCATTACACTGGCAAAAATGAAGATGGAGTAAGGACAGATTTCTGGGGAGTAGCCGTTACTATGTTGTCTCCTCAGCCCTTTAGGTTAGCTCTCTGTAAGCCTGCAGTCTTCTATGCTCAACTTTTCTTCATCTTATTTTTCTTGGGGAAGGGAGGGGATGGGAATGGGGGACAGGATAGCATTAGAGGGTTATCCATGTGGGGCAAGCAGTGGAAGTGTTCTTTACAGTCTACTAACAAGTTAGGCTGAGATAGCATCTGAGCGGTACTTTGCTCACTGAGGGAGAGAGCATTCTTTCATACATTCTTTTTGTTTCAATATCTGCTACTAGATTTGAAATCAAGAAGAAACTAAAAACAGCAAAAAAGAAAGAAAAGAAAGAGAAAAAGAAAAAGCAAGAGGAAGAGCAGGAGAAGAAAAAACTCACGCAGATCCAGGAATCCCAGGTAGGAAATGAAACTGTCCTTAGTAACAAACCCTTTTTCCTTGGCAATAGGAGGTAGGATCCTGCTTCTCTCTGCCCCTAATGTTTTCCCTTAATGTCAAACAGTGTGGTAAGCAGGTCAGAATTTAGTTCATTTATATGCTCAAGCTATCTTTAGCCTTTCCAGTTCATATAAAGAAATTAATGTCTTTGGCCTGCTGAGGGATGCACTTATAACTCCTTTTAATGAAGAATGCAAAGTTGCAGCTGTATCTAGAGTTGCTGTGATAGTCCTCCCATATGAGAACAGGAAAGCAACCTTTTGCAGTTCCTTTAGCCAGACTTCTGTCATTCAGTCTGAAACATTACATAGGCAGTCTTTCTTGCGAGTGAAAGTTTGAGAGAGCAGATCAGAAACTGCCCAGCTGTTGTCTTAATTATTTTGCATGCACATCCAATGGAAAGAATGCCTAGTTTCTACTGGTAGGGGTGTGAAGGAACAGCTTGAACGCTAGGAGGAACAGAAGTAGTTCTATAGTTTTCCCACCTCCAGTGGAAAGAAGATAATACCAGTTTTTGGGGTGAGGCCACTGTAACTGAGCTGTAGTTTGAAACAGCTGAATTGGCTGTAGTTTCAAGTGGTTAAGACCCCACCCTTAACTAGAGTCTGGGCAGCTAGGCTCCCAGAATGGGATGGGATTCATCTTGCCTAACTTTTTAGCCAAGAACTAGTTGATCATTTGCACTGGTTGTTGCTTCTGTCTATGTGCAATGGAAGAGGGCATCTCCAGCTGGCAATTCATTCCATGTTATTTTCTAGTGGCATAGATGTTTAACACCTAAATCAAATTAGGTGAGATGAGTTTTCCCTTAGGCACATGTTAAGTGGAGTAAATCTCATCTCCCTATCCTCTCAACACACATATGTATGTGTGTGTATATACTTACATAGTCTACATATATGAGTCTACACATTACGTATTTTATATATATATATATATAAAAGGATCTTATGCAGAGTTATTTTACAGTGCCTTCCAGAAATTATTTTGACTTACTTCAAATGACTGTCTCTTATGCTTATTATAGAAGCTGCTTTCTGTGCTACCTGGTATTCCAGATAGACCTGTTAGAAAATATTAGAAGGCTTACAACATTTAAGATTTGGATCCATACTGCAGACTATAGACACAACTTTATTTCTGCTTCACGTATATTTTTTAACATAACTTTTCTCTTTGCTACTGAATGAGAACAAGTGCCTTGTTTTGGCCTTGCAGAAGGAGAAGCAAATGAGAGGAATATTAATCCAAATTTTCCTCATTACTTGTTAGTTGCAGAATTACTTCGATTTTATTTCTCTAGTCCTTTTTTAACTTTAAGGAGGAGTTTTGTGACTAAAAGTTGGTGGCGGAAATGTAATACTAAATAAAGTAAATAATTTCATATTTTTAATAGATATTTAATAACTTTTATTAAATAAATAAAGTATAAATGTGTTCATTACTTTTGATACGAACCAGAGGAAAGAAGTATGCTTCAGATTGATTTCCCTAGCCACTATAAAAATGAACTTGAAAAAACTGATTTCAAAATGGAGTTTGTTAGTAGTTTCTATTTGAAAAGTTTTCAAAGTGTGCAAACAATCTTTGGTTTAATGCATTTCAATTTATGGATTGCACTTGATGTTGAGGGACTTCCTATGCATGTTTTTAGGTCATGTCACATAACAAAGAGCGACGATCAAAGCGGGATGAGAAGCTAGACAAAAAATCTCAGGCAATGGAGGAGCTAAAAGCAGAAAGAGAGAAAAGAAAGAACAGAACAGGTATGAAAGTTTGTTGCTGTTGCTACATTTTTTGAGGCATTTTTACAGTTTTTTGTGCTATTCCTGTTTCCAGTTAATGCAACAATCCTGTAGCTTGGAGTGAATGAATTTGGTGTCTGTATTTTCCTTGTTTTTTTGCCCAACGTGACCACCTAGGATATTGTTTGGTACCACTGATGCTCTATTTCCCCTTTCCCCACCCCTCCCTGGAATGGTCTGAAAACAAAGCAAACTGCATCGCAGTCCATTGAACAGCACTTAGTAACGTTTAGCTCATGTATTTGAATTGGTCCCTTAGATTCTGTTACTTAATCTCTGAACCATCCACACCGTATTGATTGTACTTGTGCTACCTTGTCTACCTCTGCTTGTTTCTTCACTGGTACATCATCTTGCCTGTCTTGCCGCAGACTTTTGATGCAGCTCTTTGTTAATCTGCTGGGTTTTATTGTGCTCCTGTGGTGGGTTCACCCTGGTTGGATACCAGGTGCCCACCAAATCCGCTCTGTCACTCCCCCTCTTCACTGGACAGGGGGAGAGAAAATATATTGAAAGGCTCATAGGTAAAAATAAGGACAAGGAGATCATTCAGCAGTTGCCATCACAGGCAAAACAGAATTGACTTGGGGAAATTAGTTTAATTTATTACCAGTCAAAATCAGAGTAGGATAATGGGAAAATAAAAAACTAAATTTTAAAACACCTTCCCCTCACCCCTTCCTTCCTCCTGGGCTGAATTTTACTCTCTACCTCCTCCCTCGCAGGAGCGCAGGGGGATGGGGAATGGGGGTTGCGGTCAGTTCATCATGTGTTGTCTCTGCTGCTCCTTCCTCTTCAGGGGGAGGACTCCTCGTGCTCTTCCCTTGTATGGGCCCCTCCCACGGGAGGGGGAATTCTCCATGAACTTCTCCAAAGTGAGTCTTTCCCATGGGCTACAGTTCTTCATGAACTGCTTCCAGCGTGGGTCCCTTCCATGGGGTGCAGTCCTTCAAGAGCAGACTGCTCCAGCGTGGGTCTCCCACAGGGTCACAAGTCCTGCCAGCAAACCTGCTCCAGTGTAGGATCCTCTCTCCATGGGCCCACAGGTCCTGCCAGAAGCCTGCTCCAGCGCAGGCTTCCCATGGGGCCATAGCCTCCTTTGGGCATCCACTTGCTCTGGTGTGGGGTCCTCCATGGGCTGCAGGTGGATATCTGCTCCACCATTAACCTCCATGGGCTGCAGGGTACCAGGCTGCCTCACCATAGTCTTTACCACAAGCTGCAGGGGAATCTCTGCTCCAGCACCTGGAGCACTGCTTCCCCCTCCTTCTTCACTGACCTTGGTGTCTGCAGAGTTGTTTCTCTCACGTATTCTCACTCCTCTCTTTGGTTACAGTTGTGCAGGTTCCCTACCCCCCTCTTAAATATGTTGTCCCTGAGGCGCTACCTCTGTCACTGATGGGCTCGGCCTTGGCCAGTGATGGGTCCGTCTTGGAGCCAGCAGGCATTGGCTCTGTCAGACATAGGGGAAGCTTCTAGCAGCTTCTCTCAACAGCCACCCCTGTAGCCCCCCTGCTACCAAAACGTTGCCATGCAAATCCAATACAGCTTTTCTCCAAATACAAGATTATTTTTTTTCCCCTTGCAAAATAACAATGAGTTATCTCATCACAATAGTTTTATCTTGTATATCTATTTGTTATGCCCATCTTGTATTGCTATGTGCAGTCAAGTTGGGAGCCTGAATGTAAGTATGACTGAGATTTAAGATGCTTTTAAATGCTTTGAGTTCTCTCTTTGAATATATACAATGGAGTTCTTAGCTTACTAGTGGTTTTGAACATGTGGCACTTGTATTCAGTGTAAAATTAACAGTGATCTGCCTCTCTTTTTTTAAAACAATAAGGTTTCAGCTCTAAAAGGAAGCTTTCATGAAAAATTTATACCTTGCTTTTCCGTGTTCTTTCTCCTCCTTCCCCCAGCTGAATTGCTTGCTAAAAAACAACCATTAAAAACTAGTGAAGTATACTCTGATGATGAAGAGGAGGAGGAAGATGATAAGTCTAGTGAGAAAAGTGATCGTTCATCCAGATCCTCATCCTCTGATGAAGAGGAAGAGTAAGTAGTAAACACTGGACTATGGCTACTTGTAAGTGTGTGGTCAAAAACAGAGATCCACTTTATGTAGACCCATGCTGTTTTAGAGGATTGTTTGGGTGCAGTTCCATGTCTCTCAAGCGGTTTTTCCTCTGGGCACACTTGCATTGCTCAGATTTGAGTCCTGGGCTTCTATGTCACGGTGCATGGGACTGATTTACCTTGGATGGGTTTGCAACTTCAGTTTCCTGCTGTTACCTTTAGCCCTGTTTACACTGTTGTTTACAGATTTGTTTAGTCCTACAGTTTAGCAGCTGCAGAACGCTGACATTTTAGCAGGGCAGAGATATGTGCTGGCTAATCTTAAAGCATTGGCCTATAAACTGCCATGGTATGTGGGTCTTTCTGCTTTGTGGTAGCAGGGGCAGTGGGTAGCAAGTCTGGGACTTTGCCTTAAGCCTTTCACATGAATGCTAAATTGGCATATCTACAGTCAACTAGTGCATCATGAATCATTCTATTTACTAGTAATTTGAATAGTTAACACTCATGCTACACCTTGCTCAGAACCCCTTTTTTGGTGATTATGTCTCTACTTTTTTTCTTTATTCCTTCTCACCTTTCCAAATCAGGAAAGAAGAAATTCCTCCTAAGTCCCAGCCAGTGTCCTTGCCTGAAGAACTGAACCGAGTACGGTTATCGCGACACAAGCTGGAACGCTGGTGTCATATGCCCTTCTTTGCCAAGACAGTCACTGGCTGCTTTGTCCGTATTGGCATTGGAAATCACAACAGCAAACCTGTTTATCGGGTGAGTTTAGTTCCAAGAAACACAGTCTTGTGTGGGATTCTTTTTATAGTGCTGTAATAGAATATATGCAGCTTAGCAATTCTTAGGTACCTGTGATTGTTTGAGTGATTAACATAAAAAGATTGCTTATAACCAGAAAATGTAATTGCTGCCAAAGAAGCGGAGGAGACTGGTTTAAGAAAAAATCCCAGTTAGGGACCAGTTAGGTGAAGACATATATTTAGTGAGAGAGAGGGAGCACTAACAAAGCCTGTTCTTCCAGCTTTGGTTCATGCTGTCTTTTCTCATCATTTGTGTTGCAAACTAGAGTTCAGGACTCTGCTTTGACCAAGTAAGAATGAGTAACATTCACTCCTTATTTCTGGAATTGTTCCCAAGTTATTGTGTGGTCTCAATTCTTTTCTTTCTTCTCTTTTTCTTTCTTTCTTCTCTTTTTCTTTCTTTCTTCTCTTTTTCTTTCTTTCTTCTCTTTTTCTTTCTTTCTTCTCTTTTTCTTTCTTTCTTCTCTTTTTCTTTCTTTCTTCTCTTTTTCTTTCTTTCTTCTCTTTTTCTTTCTTTCTTCTCTTTTTCTTTCTTTCTTCTCTTTTTCTTTCTTTCTTCTCTTTTTCTTTCTTTCTTCTCTTTTTCTTTCTTTCTTCTCTTTTTCTTTCTTTCTTCTCTTTTTCTTTCTTTCTTCTCTTTTTCTTTCTTTCTTCTCTTTTTCTTTCTTTCTTCTCTTTTTCTTTCTTTCTTCTCTTTTTCTTTCTTTCTTCTCTTTTTCTTTCTTTCTTCTCTTTTTCTTTCTTTCTTCTCTNCTGGATTCGTCTCTTTTTCTTTCTTTCTTCTCTTTTTCTTTCTTTCTTCTCTTTTTCTTTCTTTCTTCTCTTTTTCTTTCTTTCTTCTCTTTTTCTTTCTTTCTTCTCCAACAGTATGCCTCAGAAGCGAAGGTGGTTGAGAGCAGGTTTTTTTTTCCTGTTTCATTGCTGTAACTGCAGAATCATAGGATGCAATAATATTCTCTAAATTTGCATTAAAAAGGTCCCCAGAAGGGACTGTGTTTAGTATGTAAGCAGCACTGATGTATTTCATTTGGGACATAAGTTAACCCAAACCAGTGTTAACTGAAAAAGAAATAGAAAAAGCAGAAAAGTGTACATCATTTGGTCAGAAAAGCTGAACTGAGAAGACAGGAAAAACTGCATCAAGCAACTCAGATGGTATAATTTGTCAACTCAACGGTGATGCATGAAGCAACTAATTCAGTACCTTATCAGGTACTGACACACTGAAGAGTCTTGCTTTCCTTGATCTAGTTAGAATTGTTAGTTAGATTAAGGTTTTTCATCTCTAGTGAAAAGGCTTGAATATGCCAGATATATTCCACACAAAAAAACCTCCTCTTGCATCCTTCCTCTTGTGTATTTTACTCTGTGATACAGGTTGCTGAAATAACCGGTGTGGTAGAGACTGCAAAAGTTTACCAGCTTGGCGGTACCCGGACAAACAAAGGGCTACAGTTGCGGTAAGATACCAAAGTAGTCCTCATCAATTCATGATTTTCGTAGCAATAAGGTTCTGTGTGTGGTTTGGAGATGAGAGCTAAAAAGCAGACGGGGTCTTGCCATGCCACTTACTGCTAGAATATTGGGGTTGGGTTTGTTTGTTTTTTTTCCCCTTGGGCATAATGGAAATTATTTAAAAAAAAAAAAAAAATCTCAAGCACGGACTTGTGATTGTGTTGATATTTGAGCAATTCATTTGCATTAGTAACCCATGATTTTTTTGTATATGCCTCTTGAGCTTTGCAATACTCTTTTATATCTCTTCTCCACTGTTATTATAATCGGGTGTTAGAAATATGTATTATTTAATAAAAGCATACATGATTGGGTCTGCCATACGGGTTACAATATAAAATGGTACTTTGGAGAGAAGAAGCTGAACGTAGCATCGGATTTCTCAGTTGTTCTTATGGCCTTATAAGGATCATGAGGTGAAGATTAACAGTTACAGTGCAAAACATCCTTGTGAGATAGGACAAGAAGACATTAACCATTTGGAAGAAACAGGAAGGCATGTGGAGAATGCACGTGGGTGGAAGTGTGGAATAAAAAAACAAGTCTTATCTAAATCCTTTGTGACATTCAGTAACTTCTTAGGCTACCTCAGGAGAGAGCTCTATGCTTTCAGTGAAATTTACACCATGGCAAGTAATTTTAGTAATGGTAGTAGCAGTAAAGTAGTTTAGCTGATAGTGCCAAAGGTAGTGCTCTGCAGAAAATGTTTAGAGATTTGTGGCTTTCACTGACCAAAGAATGAAAAATTAGGTAGGGGTTGGCTCCAGCATTGTATAATTTAGTACTGCTTAAAGGTTACTTGAACTGGTACAAACATGAAGGAGCTTTGTTTCTGAAGGTCATGCCAAATAGGGTATGTAAGGTTTAGGTGTGAGAGGTCTGTTTCTGTTTCCTCCTGAGGGTTTTACTGCAACAACTGGGTGACTGTTTCCTGCATAGTCACTGTCTAGTATTCCTTTGCATTACTACTAATAGCTGATGTAGGCTTCTGAACTGTGGCTGACCTGACTGAAGTTAGGAATAGATAGCATGCAAGCCACAAGAGTAGCCTTAAGTGTCTGGTTTTGGGTTTCTTCAACCAGTTTACACCTACAGATCCAAGATCACAGCTCTGGACCATTGGAGAGGGATATTGTTACTCTTTCTTGTTGCAGGCATGGCAGTGATTCACGTGTGTTTCGTTTGGAGTTTGTCTCAAATCAGGAATTTACTGAAAGTGAGTTTATGAAGTGGAAGGAAGCGGTAAGTTTGCCAGACTTTAATTTCTTCTTAGCAGCCTTCTGCCAAGGATACTTTAAGTGGAAAGTTACCTCTTTGTCTCTTGTGCTTAGATGTTCTCTGCTGGGATGCAGCTACCCACACTAGATGAGATAAACAAGAAAGAAGTGTCCATCAAAGAAGCCCTCAACTACAAGTTTAATGACCAGGACATTGAGGAGGTAAACAGTGCATTATAGTGAGGCTGTGGCAGTGCTTAAAGGTGACAGGAACTCGTGGAGTAGAGCACTAGCTGTTACAAAGCAAAATGATCATGGTACTTGCTTCCTAAGAAGAAAACAAAAGGCTCAAAATGAAGTTGCATAACTGGATAGAGTAGCTGGGTGATCCAGCTGTTGTTTGGTGCTCGCTCCTGCTTTACTTCGTCCTTTGTGCCCTGTTACCTCCTCTTGAACTTTTGTTGCAGAGCTCTGCAACAATCCTGAGTATGGCAACTTAGTTCTCAAGTTCTGAAAAGCAATCAGCATCATGACAGATGCATTTATCACAGTTTCTGCAGTTTAATACTTGCTTAATACTGACCAAATGTGATTAGCATCAGATTTTTGTAGGTTGTAAGTGAGGGGAATGGAGCTGTAACTCATTACCAAGTCACAAATTAAGAAGTGCAGCAGAGAAAGAGCATGAGTAAAATTCTGTGGCAGTAAGTACATTTCTTAGGCGATATTGATCTGTTGCTTCTAGTGTCCAAGTATTGGAATAAACATTTCATATTTGCATATTCTTGCTGTTTCCTTTGTATCTTACAGATTGTGAAAGAGAAGGAAAGGTTCAGAAAAGCACCTCCGAATTATGCTATGAAGAAAACTCAGCTGTTAAAGGAGAAGGTGAGAGATGAGATGATGCCTGCAAGCTTAATGCAGTCTTTGATTTTTAAGAACTGGAGCTCATCTGGATTTTGGCAGTAGTCAGCAGTAAGCTCGACTTTAACTGTGCAGCTAAAAGGTGGATCTCAGGGTTCACTGCTGGGTTCAGAACACTTAGAACCCAGTCAAAGCTATTGCATTCTTTTTCTAAGGGCAATTGCCAGCAATTATAGCTGTCTCTTGTTGTGTCCTTTAAACAAGAAGGTCTTAAGCTGTTCTGCTTTAGAAACTCTTTTTGTTTTCTTTTTTTTTTTTCCCTCAGGGTACCCCATAATAACACTTGAAAGTTGATTTCCTTTACTTCTTAAAATAGGAAAAATAGAGTGTTAAATTGTCTTTTACTCAGGGGTGACTGAATTGTCACAAAGAATATGTTGCTGAAAGATTTACTTGCCACTGAACTGTTTTATATGTAGACCTCCTGGAACGAATAGACCTAACAGTGGTGAGAAGCCAAAGTAGAGAATTCAAGTAAACAAGCAGTCTTAAGTATCTCTGAAGATAAAGATAGACATTACATGTTTTGTGTAGTCCTATTTCAAGACATTTGGGCTTCTGTATACAGTAAAAACAAAGAGTTTGTATTAATCTTTAGTTTTACATTCTTTGGCTTAACTGTATTGTTTGGACATCATTTTACCGTGCATGAACATGTAAATTGTTAGTTTTCCGTTTCAAAAGAGTGCAATTGCTTTTTGTGTCACCAGGTGGCACAATAAGCTACTGTTGTTGGTCTAGTGGTATGGTAGGGGACTCTTCAACTCCTTGAAATAAGTGGCAATTGACATTTGCAGACATAATAATTCTTTTCCTGAGCTGGTAAATTGTGATACTAAATTTTAATCAAACCTGTACCTTAAATCATCTAACTGACTTGCCCTCCTCATGCTGCGACTCGTGTTCCTACATCTTCCTTAGTTTAAGGGGTTTCAAAGGTTTTCAGAGTTCTTCAGAGTAAAGAGTCCTGTTTTGCCTTGAGCTGTAAGGAGAGTTTAGCTCTTTGTATTCTTACCGCACAGGGTAGAACAGTTGCAACTGGCATAAGGTTAGCTGGCTGATTCATGGGTCTATCCCTCATTTCTCTGACTAGCTCTGTTGTAGAGAGTAGTGCCTAACGAGTTACTGTTTGGTTGAAGGCTATGGCTGAGGACTTGGGGGACCAAGATAAGGCCAAACAGATTCAAGATCAGCTTAATGAACTTGAAGAGAGAGCAGAGGCCCTGGATCGTCAACGAACAAAAAACATTTCTGCAATCAGGTAAGAAGCAGATATTGGGAATTTTCCTTCTTAAATAGTATCAATCAAAATATACAGAGAAGAGAAACTAATGCAGTAGTGAATTAACTGCAAGATTTTGTCTCTTCTTTCCTGTACAATACATTGATGAAATGTGTATCACGATGGCTCTAATAGTGTTTGCCTATCTTCACTTCCTTGTGTCTGTCATTCAGTTAAAACTGTAAAAGATGTAAAATCTCCTCCACGTACCCCAGGTAGTAGTTGTGTTGCAGTAAGAGTAATCTGTGATCAGGATGAAGCTGCAAGAATGCTGTCGGGCATTTTGTTGTGTAGGGATTGATAAATGACAGTCACTTTCTTTTTCTTTCTCCCACCCTCCTTTTTTTTCCTTTCTGCAGTTACATCAACCAGAGAAATAGAGAGTGGAATATCGTTGAGTCTGAGAAGGCTCTTGTGGTAAATAGTGCTGAATTAATATTTCTGTACCACTCAAGATGAAATGATGCAAAGGGGGATAATTGCATGGTGAAGTTACTAATTTTTTTTAATGATTTACAAAGTATTTCATATAAGCAAATGACATGATTTTAAAGCATTTTATCCTTTTGATCAACTCTATCAGCAGATTACTGACTGTAATAATGACAGTACCTTTTGTATGGGCAAGCAACCAGAAAGGAGATTTCATGTATAAATAAAATATTAAAGGAAATACTTGATTCTCTGCAGTGATGCTTCTATTAAGGAAAAGTTAAGCTTGTTAACAAATGGTTAAGCCTTAACTATCCTAAGAGTTGTGCACCTATTTCCTGTGTTATATTCTATAAGGACAGTTTTGCCCTGTGAAGCATAGGACTGTGGGTGTGTCAAATTCTTTCTAATCTGTACTGCTGTTGCTGGTTTTCCTCTGATCTTTGTATTACATATAGCTGATGAGTGCTTGCATGGACAGGGTGCTATGGGAGGATTTTCAAGGGTGCAAGTAGCTAACTGTGCAAAACCATGTCTTTTTCTTCTTCAGGCTGAAAGTCACAGCATGAAAAACCAACAAATGGACCCCTTTACTAGGCGGCAGTGCAAGCCCACAATAGTATCTAATGTGAGTGTAATACCTAAGTTCAATTGAGTCAATTTGCAGAGAAATAGAAACCAACGTTATGCAGAGAGTAGGAAGGAAGATGTTGTTTGTATTCATTCCCAATTGTGCCATATTCTGTTAACGCTCCAGATGTCAGGGTGAGATATAGTTGAGTGAGATCCTGGTCTCATTATCCCAAAAGAAGGAAGAAGCAATATTTTTTTAAGGCAAAGTGTGAAGGACATAAGTGATGTGGGTATATACATAGAAAAGCAACTGTAGTTTAGACTTTTGTAGTGAGTTGTTCTATGTAGAATTACTCAGATTTAGTTAGCTCTGGGAAGACAATATGCTTTAGGTGTGAGTTTCACTTCTAATTAGTTGAAACTTTCCTGAAAGATCTGTGAAAGGAGGGAGGAGACCAGACATTTTGGGCCTGTGATGGATAAAGTAGTTTAGCGCAAACTTCCCCTGTGATAGTGTGGCAAAACCTGCTACTGCAGTCCCTGGCTATATCAATGATGGGTAGCAAGGTGATCAGCTGCTACTTCAAAGCAATCTGGCTTTGAGGCCTGTGTTGGAATAGTATATCGTTCTCGTGTCAGTACTTAAAAAAACCCAAACAACTGGTCGGTTGGCTCTCATCCGTCTCCACAAACTGGCAAGGGAAAAGAAAAGGAATTTTATTGCAGGGCTTGAATTAAATAATTATTTCTGAAATAATTCTTTATTAGAAAATAATCATAACCAAGTAGCTTTATTATGGTAGACAACTATTATGTAAAGAAAATAGTCTTCTAATGATTTTTTTCTTTCCAATAGAGTGCTTCAGCCAGAACTGTAAGCTCAAAGCAAATACATCTAACAGTAGTGTTTAGACTAGTCACAGGAGCAAACCATATCAACAGGAAACATATTTCTCATTTTCTCAAAGAAAGACTTTCTGAAGGATAACTTTTAGTTTGTTACTGTCAGATGCATTACACAGATATCAGGATGATTTCAGTTGTCTCTGAGATCCTGAAGACTGGGCTAACTGATCTACAGCCTCTTACGGTTTTAGATTCATGGATATGAGTGCAGTTTTAACAAAATGGCAGTGTAGTTTTTGTCAGTTTAAATACAGTTTGGTTTTTTTTCTTTCTTTCCTTTTTTTTTTTTTTTTTCCCCCTTTTTCCCTTCTGCAGTCCAGAGATCCTGCTGTCCAAGCTGCCATCCTTGCCCAGCTAAATGCAAAATACGGGTCTGGTGTATTACCAGATGCTCCAAAGGACATGAGTAAGGCAAGTTTCCATTTCTGTCTCTGTTACATTCCTCCTAGTGTCACCATTTTGCTTTACAAGCTTATGGCTAATAGTTGATGTGCATGCTTCAGTTCTAGAAATAGGTATCCTGTAGAGCATTATCATAGAAAAGAAACAGCTTTTTCTTTCTTGGGGAAAGAAACTTAAGTTTTTCTAGCAGTATGAAAGCTAAACTAAGTATGTTCGTGACAGAAGTGCAGAAAAAGCATTTTTATTTCTGTTTAACTGGACAGATAAGGGTTGGAGACTTACCTGTAGTTTTTATTTCAGGGTCAAGGGAAGGATAAAGATGTGAACTCTAAATCAGCCAGTGACCTCTCAGAAGATCTTTTCAAAGTGCATGACTTTGATGTAAAGATTGACCTTCAGGTTCCCAGTTCAGGTAGGTGTTCCAGCTGAGTTTGGGGATGTGATTGTCCAGCTCATTGTGGTAGAGCTCACTTCTTCAGAATAGTTCTTTCAAAATCATTGGTGGGCTTTTGAAAATGGGAGCAAGGACTCTGTGTTTGTCATCTTGGCAAGTGTCTTGAACTGAGGAGGAGGGGATGTGTGCTACTGATGTCCATTGAGAAAATAAGAACAACTGTATTGTGTTAGACTGAAAGCCTGTATGTTCCCATATCCTTGCTCCAAATGCCTAGGGAGAAAAGAAGGTAATGAGTGTTTTCTGATGTACTCTTCCTCTCTACAGTATTTATGACTTGCATAATCTTTGGGGAACAGACAGTTCCCCGGTGTTTCATTTAATAAGCCTTAAACAGTGTTTCATTTAATAAGCCTTGATATCTACCTTAATACTTCATTAATTCGTCTAATCACTTCTGAGGACAGATAAGCTTTGGTGTCTGTGATGTCCTGCTCCATAATCCGTGTGCATGCTATGTGGATAAAGTAATTTTATTTTGATTTTGAACCTGCTGCATACCATTTTGGCATGTTGCTTTGTGCAGTCTCCTTTCTTAACAGAAAAACCTGGGGATTGGTTAAAATGCATATTGTAGACATGGATAGGAAGCTCGACTTCTGTCTGCTTATTATCTGTCTCTTTGTGTTAGGTATTCTCATGGGATAATGATCTATCAGAGATCCCAGAACTGAGCCTGAAGGCTCTGTTTGTGTTGTGTTTTCAGTGTGCTACAGAGTAGTTTTCTTAAAAAATGAAAGTATACTTATCGGCAGAAAGCTGGGTTAACAAACTGTCAAAATTGCACATGCTTTATCTATGAAGATAAGCTACCAGATACTGCCTGTGTTATTAACTGAAGTTCTAACCTGATGTATGCTAGAGAAGCCAAGGGTGATTTTGTGGTGATGTTGTCAGCAAAAGCAACAAGTAAAAATCTGTAGTTTTTGTGTATTTTGGTCCTCACTCTTTTCTTATCCCCAACAGAATCTAAGGCACTGGCCATCACCTCCAAGGCTCCACCAGCAAAAGATGGTGCCCCTCGGCGATCATTGAACTTGGAGGACTACAAAAAGAGGCGGGGGCTTATTTGAGCATG
>VZTL01047285.1:12964-23796 GCA_013400535.1 Scopus umbretta
TTCTATTAAACTGCCTTTATCTCAACCCACGGGTTTTAGGGTTTTTTTCAGTTCTCTCCCCCATCCCACCAGGGCAGGGGGAGGGTGAGCAAGCAGCTGCATGGTGCTTAATTGCCAATTGGGGTTAAACCACAGCAATACGTCTCCTTGGGCACTGCTTTTGTTAGTAATTTCACATTGTTCATGAAATTCCAGCCTGTGCACAGAGCCAGCACCCAGCCCATGCATGGTGCAAGTTTTACTTTATAGGCGACCATGAAGATTTGTTTGCAGGAAGCCCTCTGTACCTCCCAAGTTGAATTTTTCTCTTCTTCCTCTTTGGCAGCATAAGGCTGTTCCCAATTTTTTACATTTACTTCAACCTTAAAAGGTTATTTATTCAGGCACTAGCATGCTTTTTTGTGAAAGCACACTGGCCTCAGTCCTACATGGAATGCTTTTCTCAGGTATTTAACTACACAATCAGTCTTGCTTAATAAAAACTGACATATTAAATACTGTTTCTGCTGAAGTACACTGTGTTGATTCTCCTGGTGATTATTTGATTGTATTGTCAATAAATCAGTCACCAGGTTAAAAAAACAAAAACAAGAACAAAACCAGTTAATGTGGGCAAACATAGGAATCCTAACATGAGGAAAGCAGCACATAAAAAGGCTGGCAAGGAAAGGTGTTGTGCCTGGTTTAGTAATGACTGCATTCTTACTCTTGTTTGCTCACCAGCAAAACCAGCCAACCTCTCCTGCTACCAATCAAGATGTAAATATGTGGGAACAAGGATTCCCTCCCTGGGAATATGTGCAAAACAAAAAACACCAAAGAGTTTAAATTGGTGTAAAATTGGAAGTGATATATACCACTTTGCAGACAAGCACAGCCAAGGAGGCAGACCTTTTTCCCCTATGTTAGTAGCTTGCCGAGCTGCAGTTACTATCTTAATGTATCAGGGTGAAGATAGATGAAACCCAGTCTTTGAAAAGCAAACAAAAAGTGTATGAAGGATGTTGCCCCTTTAAACAGAAAATGGTTAACTATCTTTCATTTTACAGCAGAACAATGAAGTAACCAGACAACTCCAAGCTTTCTTCATAATAGTGAGTTACAAGAACAGCTTGGGCTTGCGGTCAGTATTAAAAGAACTCAGCTTTCCTGAGCTTGCAACAGACTGCTCATTTTTTCTGGAGTGCCATGGGAAATCCTGGTGTTACAATCATAGTCAACACAAAACAAAAGTGTTGATAAGACAAAGAAGAATTACTGACCAGATCTCTGATCTTGCATCTTTCTAATGAGAAAAAGAAGCAGACACAGGCAGTCTACCCTGTCCACATGCTTCTTCATGGCTTGAAGGAAAAAAACCTCAAAATATCCAAAAGAAGGAAAAGGCTTTCACAGAACCCACCTCTCATGTAGTTTCTCTTCAAATAGGAAGTTGCTGCAGCTTTCAATTTAGGAATTATTTGCTATACTTTTGATAAGCTGCAAGAAATAGCTTTTCATGAAGAACAACTTCAAAAAGTTTTTGACACCCCAACAGTCTGATTCCCACCCACCAAGGCTACAGCATAGCGCCTAAAGTGCATGAGCAAACACCTGGACTACTCCAGACCACATGTCTCCACAAGGTCAAGCAGGAGCTGGGCACTCAAAGATAGCAGTGAAAGACTGCACAAAGCCTCCTCTGTCATCACCTGTGAGTAGCATTTCTGTGGTGGGCTACAGACAACCATGCTCACCAAGCACTGCCAGTCATACTAAAACCCCTGCAAGGAAGGGAGCTGCCTCAGCTGTATTTCCTCTGGTATAGCACCTCACATCCCCCCTGGGGTTTCCAGGTGGGAATGACACCACAGTGCTTCTCCACTCTAACTTTGAAGCTCAACTGGCACAACCTCGCAACATCTCACTCTGTCTTTTCATTGGTGGCATGGTCTAATTCTTAATCTACAGCCTAATACCACTAGGTCAAGAAGGCAGCTATTAAAAGGGATCTTCCCACAGCAGCCACCTTGTTACCCTGAACCAAGTGGGACAATTGTCTGAGGCCCTACAGCACCATTTCCCAAAATATTTGTTATTTTCATGTGTGCATTTGTCTGTCGAAAAAGATTGCTTTGCACCCCCAGGGCTTAACAGTGATTTTCTTAGCACCTGTGAGACTTTCTCTGGGAACAAACCTGTAGCCAGTCTAGCTCACTCATTTCTTTAATGCTGTAGCTCTAGTTTCCCTTTTCTGACAAATTCCTGTTGTGTAGTTTCTCCTCTCAAACATATACAACCAAGTGTATCCACTGTATCACTCCCCTATCAACTGACCTTTCTCAACTAGAGAAATTTCTTCAAGCATCATCATCTTACTAAACACTTTATCGAATGAACTCCTGCAGAAATATTGCCTTGACCTTCAGCTGACACCTCATCATAAAAGGCAACTCCTGCACAGCCTCTATGATACCTTATCCACCCATTTGCTTTGCAGTAGACAACAAGATGGTGTTTTTGACCAAGGAAAAGAAAATTTAAAAAGTCCTCTCTCTTGTATGTCCATTTAAACATGGAGTGCATAACAGCATGTGGACTAATCACTTACGGCACTTCAGACACCTCCTATACACCCACAGAAATGGCAATTACCATACTTTACAATGAGATTTGCAATCAGTTGACCACTTTCCCTATGTCATCATGATTAACTTATTCACCAGTACTATATGTCAGCAGCTTTCATTCTGCTGGGTATCTCATTGAAACATGGGACTCATTGCAACATCCATTACCCTTACAGCATGGAGCTAAGGTTCTGTTGACTTGGTTCTGAACCTCTCCTACAATAACTCACTGCTGACCATTCAGAGCTTGTTTCCAAGTAAATATTGCAAAGACTACATGAGCCTAAGATAGACCACAAGTAAACCCACAGCTTTAGGTCTTGCTCAATCAGTACTCCTTATACAGTCATCCTAAAGGAAAACAGAGCCATTTTAACAAGTTATGGTGACAAACATCAACTAAATTTTACAGATTTACACCAAATTTATAGGGAAGTAACTTGCAGTACAACCCCAAATTGCAGTGGTAATATTTCTTCAGATTTAACTTTTGTCCAGCAATTTGTTCCTCTGATGGGGAGCTGGAACTGCCTTTACAGATATGTCTGTAACATGCCACAAAAGATCTCCAGGCTGGCTCTCACAAGCCTGACCATTGCTGTGCAGACAGCCAAACACGCCTCAGAAGCACAGCAGACTATTTCTGTGCCCTAGACAATTAGCTGCCTGTTAGAGGTGTACTTATGCCAGTTTTGGTTTCAGATCCATCAATCTTTGCACTGTCATTCAAGTCACTTGCCCACACGACAAAAATGATCTGGCAGTTCATGTAACTAGACTACAATAGCATGCCCCTTCCTTTAAATCTGGGCCCCTTTCTGTGCAAGGCCCCACAAGAGTGACAGCAGCACATACAGAGCCTCATTTGACGTAGGAATAACATGCAGCAAAAGATTCGCCTGCTCAAAACTCCTTGTGGAGGAAGAGCCTAAGAGCATCAGTCAGACCTGACAAGTCTGTTCTTTTGCCTCAGGAAGAGTTTGTTTAATTATTTAACTACATTTGCAAGTATGACATCAATGAATCTGTAAAAGCACAATCAGATAACAAGGTTCTCCAAGACCAGTGAGGAGGACAGGAAAATCTCTAGACACATTTTCCATGTTTTGCATTGAAAAATGCCAGGATAGTTCTTAAGAAGTGAAAAACCTGTTTCCTACCAAGATCTGATAAGCTACCTGATCATCTACACTATTAGCCCAGAGGAGAAGCAAGGTAATACAGCTCAACTATATACTCTTCCTTTGTAAGTTAGACAACAGTAGACTACCTCATATTCCTGGTGACCAGGAATGCATGTACAGAAAGTTGCAGTCCAGTTATAACTCATGTTGCACTCACTGAATGTTTAGTCAGAACCCAGATGTCATCTGGTATCTCAAGGTGTTATGGGCAGCATGAAGTCTCCATGAGCAGGGCCAGTCCCATGTCACACAGGACAGCTCCTTCATTCCTTAGAACTTGCTCCATTCCCATGCAATTAAGTTAAAAAAATTAGCGCTCTGTCTTCAGGAACAGATTTGATAGCTTACTCATCACTATAAGCCTTACCTAAATCCTTTGCAAGCAGAAAATTAAATTCTCAAGCCGGTTATGCTGATGCAATCAGTAGTACTGGCCAATAAATGCATCATCACAAGCTAGCTTGAACTATAGCTGTGACATTTAGAAACATAAGCAGGTAGATGCATTAACAAGTACTTTTTACATTTGGATTTTGCATGGAAGAGAATGTTAGCATGTTTCTAAATCTGGGAGAAAAAAAACAGCGACATTTTTTCAGCAGTTTTAAGCAAAAAAAAAAAAATAAAGCCTTTCTTCAGCGTTTTTCCTTACTTTGAGCCCTGTAGGACTTTGTCTAGGAATTAGGTTTGGTTCTAAACTACCTCTAATTTTATTTATGTAAGTGTGGAATAAGTGAGTATTTTTATCTTATGAACACTCAAGATAAACATATTATACCAATTTGTCATGTTGTAGCATGAGTTCCATAAACTCCAGGAAATACCATCATCTTAAACGCATGTTTCATTCAGGATCCCAGCTCATTTTCAACATAGCAAAAAAAGATGAAGTCATAAGAACTAATAATCAAAGATACTTTTATGAGTCCCAATGCTCCTGACTCTTCAAGTTCTGTAACAACAACAGGAACTCACTCAGAGAATAACGATGTTCTCAATATTTTTTTCCTGTTGCTGCCATTTACACAGTCCTAAGGGTGCTGTCTGGGAAAACAACAAGAGCTACTACAGAACAGCTTGTTGTCAGCATTGAATATCAACCTAAGTGAAACAGAGATCAACATGAAGCACGCTTTACAAAGTCTATCTTCAGGCCTCAGGTTTGCTTGATGGCAGGAATTCTTCAAACAGCTGGAGACATTGCCTCCTTCCTTCTCTGACTGCTCCTCTCTGCTCCCACACCACCCTCTGCTCTCTGCAAACTGAATTGAGGCAGCAACCTTTCAAGCAGATGCTGCATCTGTAAGGTTAACACTTTCTTTACCTCTTCCCTCTGCAATATGGGAGATCCAGAAGCAATTTTAGGGATACCAGGGCTAGAGGAAAAAGTGCATAGTGTACCTCTTCTCTACCAACAGGCTTCCCAGGTGAATGACAGATGACTGTTGTTATTTTATGTCAGACGAGTCAGACAACTTCAAGTTGAATCAAATATCTACTGCATAGAAAGTTGTTTTGTTAGGCATGTCACAAAATATCCATCATGTGGCACATGCCATTAGCAGCATTGGCTTGCTACTCCTCTTATTCAGATAAATCAGTTAAGTTTATGCAGAGAGTAAAACTGCACCACTGTAAAACTGATAGGAAGAAGGAGAAAGGCGCATTGTATGCTGCCATTGACCTGTTAACCATGTGTAGTTAACAGCTACTATTTCACATGTGGTGTGCTTTTTTTCTTCCATGTTCACTGAATGATGCATTTCCCTGTAATGAGTGCCACCCCTCAGGTTTTGGATCTATGGCTCTTTGGAGAATAGGCGAGAAGCTGCTTTGTAGCACCAGGCATATATTTTGGAGCACAAGCTATTCTGTTATTCAGGAAGTACTGGAAAAACAAAGAAGTCATTCCACTGAATCCCACCCCACAGTCCTCTCTGCACGGAGGCAGTAAGTTATTGTACATGCCATAGTCACTCTGACACTGCCCTCCTTCCTTCATTGCTCTGGCACTTTCAGAAACTCTACATTAACCTTCAGGGGTCAGTTCACTTAATGAGTTGGATAAACTGTTTCATCAATTTGCTTTCAATTGATGAAATTACAGAAATAATCTTTGTGGATTCATGAGTCCTTTTGTGCTCCTCCTTATAAGCTGTAAAATAGAAAATTTATGCTGCACTTACAAGTTACATAATTGGTTAGGTATTTGATTGCTAAAACCATAAGGAGGAGGGGTGGATAAGCACAGAGGAGTGGAGGTGAGCTTATGGACATAAAAGATGCAGCATTTTACAGGTTGTCTTTCACTACCTGTTAAAAAAACTGAAAGAAGTTGGGTACTTTTTCATTTGCAGCTCCACATAGGAAAACAATCAATCCAAGCAAAGTTACACACACCAACAATTGGATACTGACTTCGAAGCCCTTTAATTTGAAGAAGAGATCATTTCTAGTCAGTGTGAACTTCCAGGCTTCACCATACACTGCACCCCTCATTGGCACGCCTCTTGCAAGAGACTGGGCTGCCCTACTTGCTTCTTTGCTCCATGAGACGGACTCCTTCCCTGCACAGCTGTGTATTAAACTCCCATGCAGCTATCTTGTACCACGTAGCTTTTACATAGTTAGAATATGAGCAGTATGAGACTTAAGTGGTGCAGCTAGGGTTTAGACAGTACATAATTTCTCGCAAATAGTCTTGTTAAAAGGGTCACAGTTGGACATGTGATTTTCAGATAATGCATTTTCCTCAAAGATCAAGAGAGACTAAAAAGACATCAGCCCTGAAGGGTGATACAGATAACTCCTGCTGATTTGTCTCCAGGGGAACCAATATCTCTATTGACTGCAATATTTCCTCCTAAAATTTGTGATTTCACTTTTCATCATCCAATTGTTAGATGTTTCCTCAGAGTTGTAAACAATTTTGTTTGCATGTCATCTCTTCAATTCTGTCTTAAACTGTTGTTCTTTCCAGTTTAATAGCACATCACTTTAAAGTGCTCTGCTTGTGTGCCAAATGCACCCACAGGCATCAGGTCAACTAAAACCTTGAGTATACACATTAAAAAAAAAAAATCAACTTCTCTGGCATTTCCACTTGGCCAGAGCTAGTCCACACAGCCTTTCCTCAATTATGATGAAGTTAAGAAGTTTCTAGACAATTCTTCTCCTTCACCTTTAGCAGCACGGTATAATTTCAGATAAAACTTTTTATCTTTCCTCCAAGTCTGCTGTGCTTAACTGTCTCAAGCAGACTGAATAAATTTCAGTTGAGTACTCCCAGTACATGCATCTCATGCTTTTCTCAAAGAATTAGAATGAAAAATGCATGTATAAAAATGCAACCCTGCACCTCCCTTAAAATATATATGAAGATGATCTTAAGAAAAGAGTAGCTAAGAAAAGAATAGCTTTTTAAAAATATACAACAAAGTAAGCAGATTACAATATCAGCCAACTTTGGTTTAAAACTATTGGTTCTAACAGCCTCTCAAATATCCAATACTCAAAAGTTTCCACTAGTGCTGAGGTTATTTTGTATGAACTGGTCTAACTGATATCCAGACAGGTCTGCCTCCAAAACATCAGAACTGCTGCATCTCTAAAAATTGTGTCTGGTCCCCCCACCCTCAAAAAAAAATTTCCCATGCAGAATTTATCACCTCAAAGCTGTTGGACCACCATCACATGTATCCTCTATTACGAGAGAAGAACACAGAGCATGCACTGGTCTCATTCATTTATCTGTATAAACCAGTGTTTACTGCAAAGTTACTGCCCAGCCTGTCATAAGGCTGCATTGACACTCAGTAAAGAGTTTTATTTATTGCCTGACCAGAAGATGGCCCTATACAGCCATGTCCGGAGAACAAGAGCATTTTTCTTCTTTCAAAATTAAGCAGGGACAATAAATACACCTGGGGACAAAAAGTGCAAGAAACAAGAAGTTCCCTCACTTACCTCCTCCTGATGCCTTAATTAAATATTGTCTTTATAAATTATAAACTCTGAAAGCTGAAGGTCTCTCTAAGGAGAAAACAGCAGAGACTTCTACCCCAAATCTGGTTGATGAAAACAATATCTAAAAAAATATCTGAAATTTTGCAAGAGACATGGATCCTTTTTAGATTTTTAGCTTTTTAGATGGGTGAAATGAAAGGTAACTTGCAGAGTATGCTGCTATAAAGCTTGCTTTTCTCTCACTTATTTCTGCCTATAAACTTAAGTTTTGTCAATTTTGCCTTGCAGTAAGTTAAATTTATTCTTCCCTAGAACCATGATGTTGATCTATCAAAATGTTGTTTCAAATGGGCTGGTACCAACCACAGGACTTGGGGTTCCCTGTTCCCAGGAAGGGCAGTCCATACAAAGACTGAAGTAACCATTCACAGATGTTTCAGAGGCATCAAGGGCACCCCACGGTTCATTCACTGATCAGTTGCTGACCACTTCGCATTACTTTGTGCACTGAGCTGTCTGAAAACTGGTATGGGAGGGTGGTATTAGCCAGGCCACTCATTATCAGTAGCAGCAGATTATGAGAGTCCTTTAAGGAACTCCACTGAATTCAGGGCCCTTTGAAAATCCTGGCTTCAGAAGTGGACTCTGCAAAGTCAAGATGCTCTAAGAGAAGCACATCTGCGATAAGATCTGGCTAGCTTTTTTTTTTTTCCCCCCCTGAACGCATGTCAGTTACCATTACACACATACAAAGTATTTGGGTGGAGCAAAGCTCAAAGCTAGGGCACAGGTGTTACACAACACCTAGATGGACTAATTCACTGATTCAGTACAACCTTGAGGCAGCTTCTTCCTTTTGGCTTTCTTATGCAGCTGTGGTCCAAACACAAACTTTCTCCCCCCCCTACTTCATTGCCATTTCAGGTTGATGCATTATGTGTATGGCCTCATTTCTGATATGCTTCCTGGGAGAAGTGAATGATAAGTAGTATTGCACTCTCATGGGTCTTGGACAGAAAGCCAGCCCACATATACACCCCATGATCTGTACAGGGTGAAATAAGTCATTTAATTAACACATTCACATTTTGGCAAAGCACATAAAACAGGTAGGGCATTGTCAGCAGCCTTCGGGCCAAGTGTCTTTAGTGTCCCTGCCCAAATTCCTCTACAGACAATATTTTCTTTAGTTCTTCCCAGCTGTGAAGGAAAGCTGGGAAGCTGGACTGTGATCCAATTTCCAATGCACACAGTTTAATCCATTTCCATTAGGTAAGGCACACACCACCAGATGAAGTAACATCCATTTTCCAATGTGAGCCTGAGTGCTTTGTTAAATCAAAACCTGAATACTGGTTACTGTGAAGAAAGTTAATTCACATTGGGGAGGTTACGATCAGAGCCACCTTCATCTGTAAGCTTTGCTACCAAGGACAGTGAACAAGTAACTTGGCAGAGACTGGCAGACAGTTCTTGAAACACAGGATGAACCCAGCAAGAATCAGAAGGCCCTCAGTCAAAGCAGATGAGCACATCTGAACCCTTTCACTGTTTCTCTGAAAGTACAAAATTGAAATTAGCTTGACAGAAAATGTGGAGGATTTTGGGAAAGACAGATTTAAATATGAGACTGTTGCCATGCCTGTTTATTCTGTATTCCCTTGTGTCAGAATGGCTTAACATTAGGGTAGTCACTAGCAGTCTGGGGGGGCCGGGGGCATGGAAGAGAGCTTATATTGAGGAAACAGTCATGCCTGTGTTTTCTTAATATAACAAAATAATACTGATAAAATGAGTCACCAACAGGTTCCTAAAATTTACATTTGCTAAATCCACATGAATGTACCATGCCTAGAGGCATTCTAACTTCTATTTCTATCATTTTCCTATTCTTTAAAAGCTGCTAGAAACTCTACTTTTCAAACTTTTAAGGGCAGCATTGCTTATAACAGCCAGAAAGAGATAGGAAACAGGAGAGCTCACGTATATTCTTAGAAGACTGTGACAGGAGGGATAAAAAAAAAAAAAATCCTTCAGCTACATTAAATACCTAACATATGAAAAATTAGCCAAGTTGGAAGTGTCTGCCAACTACATGGCCAAGTTAAATACATAGATAATTGGTACAAGATAATTGGTACTAAGTTAAACTCCATTCTAAAGGGTTGTAAAATTTACAGATGGGAGAAGTGAAAGGAGGAGGAGGTACAAAGTTAGCTCTGATTAGGTCTTGTTTAACTTGACCATTTGAACAGCTAATCCTCTGCTAACATATCTGTTTTCAGAGATACCTCATTTTTATAAGGCTGAATCAGTTTTTGCCCAACATTTAATGCAGGATGGTTTTGATCTGATCTCAGGTTGGGGGGGTGGTGGCAGGTTGTTTTACTCTGCTTCAGATTAATGAATCTTTAATCACATTGATGGGGAAAAGTTAATAGAAAAATTAATGAAAACACAACATCAGTGGCTGTGATCTGTAATGAATAATTATAAGGAGAACAACAGATGCAGTCTGTTTGATGGCCCAATTTAAAATACTTCATGCCCAATTACAGACACACTCATTTTCTATGAGGCAGACAGTTGTATAAGAAATAGATAATTTTCTGCTTTATGACTGCTATATAGCATACCTAAGGTCATAACATGGATGATTTACAGAAAACAAGAGTTCTCATAGGACAGATATATGACGAGGAGCCCCAGTTCTCACCTGGCACGCAAAGGTAACAACCAGGTGGACACCATGTGCCTTTGTGAAGGAAAAACACTAAAGGTGAGTCTTGTTTTAAAAAATCACCACAACAAGAAGAGTTTGTCCTTGAACTACATCACACAGATGCAGATTTCCTGGTTAAAAAAGGAGGTTGGGGTACAATCATATCCTGCACAGCTACATACTCTCCCTTTTTCACTCTTTCTTCTCTCCCACAGGAGCTTGCTTCACCTTCGCTGCTTCTCTTGCACAAGGGAAACTTCCCCTAGAGAATGGCCAATTGAAGGCCTTTCATGCTTCATTTTGATGACATCCTCTTTTGGGTGTCCTACATAGCTATCCATCTTACCCAGG
>VZTL01047287.1:0-30959 GCA_013400535.1 Scopus umbretta
CAGAAGAGGAAGGGGAAATAATAATCGCAGCAACAACAACAACAACAATACACAAAACAAGCGATGCCCAATGCAATTGCTCACCACCCACTGACCTATGCCCAGCCCATCCCCGCATCGCTGCCCCCCGGCCAGCTCCCCCCAGTTTCTATACTGAGCGTGATGCCACATGGTATGGAATAGCCCTTGGGGCAGTTGGGATCAGCTGTCCTGGCTGTGCTCCCTTCCAGCTTCTCGCTGGCAGCACATGAGAAGCTGCAAAGTCCTTGACTAGTGTCAGCATTACTGAGCAACAACTAAAACATCAGTGTGTTATCAGCATTGTTCTCATCCTAAATCCAAAACACAGCACTATGGCAGCTGCTAGGAAGAAAATGAACTCTATCTCAGCTGAAACCAGGGCATCCACACTACAGGGTTGAGACTGAAAGGCATTCGACAGCGGGTGCCAGTTCTGGGGTTAGGCAGCGTCACCTAAATGAAATCCAGAACACTGGATAATTCAAACAACTTTTAAAGACCTTCAGGAGCCCCTCAGCCCATTTACCAGACTTGTAAAAATGCAGTCCTACTCCTCCTGCCCTTGCTCATCTCAGACACTATCAGCAGCTCATATGATGCTGGTACTGAGGTGGCCTGTGCCTTTCCTCCAGCTCCCTCAACACTTCTGCCCCATGTCCATTTTGCCTGTTTCCGCACACCATCAGTTCTGCCTTCCCCACCAGTTTTGTTCATCCCACCCTCTTCCACCTTCCTATCCCCTTCCCCCCGCTGGTTTCTGAGGCTCTTCCCTCCGCACAACGACGCCCTTTCTCTCCTCACATGTTCAGTTTTGAAAGGGCCAGAGATGAAGACAAGGGGTTAAGAGGACATGGGAGGAGAGAAACCCAGAGGATCTCAGGAGAAAATGGGAAGACACTAAACCTGTTGCTTTCTAGTCCCCTCCTTCCTCTTCCAGTGTAAGGAGGTTGGGCTGGAGACTGCCTGAGGTCCCCTTCAACTTGAATTACCTCGGGATCACATTTTTTCCTTACCATTCTTACCAATTGTCTCCCCATGCTCCCACTGTTCCCTGTAGGCTGGATACTTGCAAGACAAGGTCAGCTCTACTCAACAGAGATTAAAATCTAAGAGCGAGCCTCTTAGGTTTACTTGTTCTTGGTGTTTTGTAAAGGTAACTTGAAAGATGGAACCTCCCAGGGTGGTAAAACCAAACACTTCGAGAGCTGCAGGATAGCTGTGGGTAATCAAACGGTAAGTCACAGTTTAGCCATCCAAGGAAAAGAGGGAGGTTAGAGGCAGCAACAGAATTCAATTACAGGCGAAAGGAAATTAAATTGGGGTCCCGAGGAGCAGGGCTGTCCCTACCAAGAAGCTCTCTGGATTACTGAAGGGGCAGAGTGACAGCGCCGGCGTTGGAAGCATTTAACACTGACTAAAATGGCCTTGGCAATTCGGCAGTGATTTGAGACAGGTATGTCTCTTCATCTGTAAGTTGCTGTTCTACAGTAGGAGGACAGAAAAAAGCGACCAGAAACAAATTGTCAGAGGTTTATTTTATAGACTGTATTAAAAAAGCCGTTTCTGAAAAGCTTTACGTTATTACCACAGATAAGCAATAAAGCCTCAAAAGCCCCCAAATCAAGGAAGTATTTTTCTCTGATTTTTTTATAAGATGGTAACAAACAATAGAAACAAATGCTTCAGACTTACCAAACTAAATGTAAAAAACTCCATATGGCCCCAAATCATTCAGAATCTAATGTTCACAGCTATTCCTATTAAATCTGAACTGCTTGGTGCAGTATAATGGCGGGAGAAGCAATTTCAGCAAGCTTCAGGAGGGAAAAGCCATATAAATGTAAGGGATGGAGGTTATGAAGTATTAACGTGACGCTGAATTGCTGCATATCATATTTGCAATGGGCAGTTTACAATCTGTTCTTCCTGATGGATGTAGCACAAGGGAGTCGGAAGTCCTGGCTCTGCAATTTCTGTCTCTGCCTGGTAATTGATGGTTAAACTGTACCCACAAATAACGTGTTGGCACCGAATGAGTTTGGGACCCTGCTCAGCCCAAACAGCTCCATTGCACTCGGAGGAGCAGTAATACATGGAAAATAAGGAAAGTTCCAGGAGATAATGACTCTGAATGCTAACGACCTAAGCTAGTACAAAAGACAGAAATGCAATTCATCAAAAAGTATGAAACCCATTTGGTGTCTTAATGAGTTATTAAAAACCAATAATAACAATTTTGTGGTTTGAAGCCAAAATGCTATTTTTCCACATTTTCTTCTTTATCCACTAAGATGTTGCAGATTTATGAAGGTCTTCCTGGCTTACTGCAGAAATTAAAATGCACTGCAGAATTCTCTCCTTCTATGATCCTTCGGCCACCTTCCTCAACAGCCAGAAATTATGTATGTAAAATGTATCTTTTAAGCATTTTAGTCACTTAGAGCGTTCCATAGAAAACTGTGCTTGTTTCATGAAAGTAGAGGATCATCTCTATCTTTAGTCTTTCTTGTCCTATGGAGAATACAAAATAAATTGCTTCTCAGATAGAAAATGAAATTATTGCAGGGATTATCTCACATCCATATGATTAAGTATAAATCCTGAACGAACTGAAAATAGATGTGAAAGCTATACTCTCCTACTGAGGTTGATTCGACAGCAAAACGTGTTTGTCCATCATTCATATTTTCTTAATACCACATAATTCTGATGATAGATAAAATGGAGCTTCTCCACTAAAATGCATAGCTGGCACTTTCATGAAAAGCTGGGTAACAGCTCCACAAATGGCGATGCTTTCTTCCATGGAGCATCATGTGTCTTCTGTCATCCAACAGTAATTGTATTTCATATGGCGACCACTGGAACTAAAGAAAACAATATCAGAAAAGAGAGGAGGTTAAAAAAGCAGTCTTTTCCAATTTATCTTGAATGTCATTCTTTTCCCTCTCACGCTAATAAAGTCTCCTCTTTATCGCAGAAGAAAACAGCAATCTGACCAAGAGGCAGACAAAACAGAAGATACACATCAGGCTGGAGCAAAAGACCTAAGAATGGTACCTGCCCACGGGATGGTGGTTTGGGTACCTGCCCACGAGAGTGCGATACAGGAGCCTGAGCAAGAAGCGCTGGACTTCGTTCGCTTTCAGGAAGCTTGGCAGCCTAAGAGAGGGCAGAGCCAGAAGCTGCCCTAGAGAGCGTTTGCCACAGCCACCAGGCTGAGGAGCGCCAGTAAGGACGTCCCTGAAGTGTCCCAGACTGGATCTCTGCAGCGTCTCCACCTAGGGGGGGTTCAGTCTGGAACTCTCTTCTGAAGGCAGGTGGTGATTGCTCTCTTGCCTTCAAATAACTGAGCAGGCTTCTCTCTCTTCTTCCCTCCTGGCAGCTAGATGAGGGGAGAAGAGTTTTGTGTGATGTCTGCCTCCACTCCAGAATCTCTTGCTCTGTGTTGGCTCCTGGGCATCTCTTCATGAAACACTCCCCCTGCAGCAGAGTGGTCAGAAGTAAACTTGGGGTATTAACAAGGTGTTACTGCAGCTGAGCCAAAATAAACTAAATTACCCTAACGGGAAAAAAATAAAAACAGACCAATCCAAGCCACCAGCTGGACAGAAGAATTTGCAAACCTGTGCCCAGCTGCATTTCCCATACTGTACTTGTATACAGTAGGACTAAGTTGGAACTAATGAATTAAAAGCAGCTTTTTCCACATTGCCAAGTGAAAAATGTTCCTCAGTAATCATCAATGAAACTTCTGAAATTTGGACGCAGCTCCCGAAGCAGCACATGATGAGGAACCTTGAACTAAGAAAATGCCCAGGTCCCAATCAAGCTCATCTTTACTTTTTAGGGAACTATACAATGCCGGGGGTAAAAGCACAGGATTTCTGTACTTCCCATGCTCGCACTGAGTGAAAAAGCGAATGCAGCTTGTCGCCCATCCTGGTGGTTCGTGTTGCTGCAGGCCCAATAACAACATCTGCCTCCCTTTTCCTTTACATCATAAGAACTGGGATAAGAAGTGTTTCTTTGGCTGTGAAATCATACTGGAGGCAGCAGCTGCTGAAGTGAGCTAGAAAATGACAAGTGTAGGCAGGATACAATGCATCAAAAATTGATGCTGGCTAATGGAACAGGGGGTTTAAACAGCCCGCACAGTGCCCATTACAGTCCAGTTCTGCAGGCAAGCAGGAGTGCTTCCCTTCAAAAACCTCCAAGTGCCATGCTTTTCATGCAGAGCCCAATAAGCACAGCGCCAAGTACCCTGGAAAGTGCTCAGCAATCTGATTCTGTGAGCTTTTTTGTACCAAGAGTTTTCACTTTAAGATATGACTAAGACTTGAATCTACTGTGGAAGCAGAAACAGAGGAGGAATTATCTTTCCCAAGCTTTTAAAAAAACCCAAACATGTAACTGAGTGACTGCATGCAGTCCTGAAAACAATTTAAAGCTGCATGTGGGCATAAATCTTTTTTCATAGTTATCTGCAGGAATTCATGAGAGCATAAAAAATGCTGTCTTATGAAAATGGCCAACTGGCAAAGCCAGTAGGTCAGTACTGCTAGGAACTTCTGCCTTCAGCAGCATCACACCCGATTTTATGATGACTTTAACCACAGCACTGTCACTTCTGAGCACTGAAATGATGCTTTTCAGGAGATGTGTCAAAAGGCTAATTGGAAGGATCCCAGCAATTTAAAATCACACCTACTGTTCTTTACAAATACATGCATGATTTATAAAAACAGCTTAACTGTAAATCTTCCTCTGGCTCCTGAGTACACTTGGTATGTGCCTTTGCTAGAATGTTTTGAACTACAAGTTTCACCATTGCCCCTGCATGATTTCTATCTTCTGCTGTTTGCGTGGGTGTCTTGCTCAAAGACAGAGAGAGGGGTTCTTTTAAATATGAAAACATTTTTGTAAAGCCACAACTGCAGAAGGAGAAGCAGGCAAAGAATATTTTTAGTTGCCCTTTCTGTTTGTGCTACCAAGTTCTGCAATTATGGCATTTAAAGACCTCTTCAGGAAGGCAGCAGGGGCCTGAGCCAGAGCCCAGCTAATACCCTCGGTAGACCTGCACTGAACTTTCCTGGTATTAGAACGGGACTCTGCACAATCAAACCTCTAAACTGCTAGGAGAGGGTACCCTTAGAAAATGTCAGCAGTTATGATACTCTGGGAATAGCTGGACAGGAATCGGCCTCTCATACACTTAGTTACTTACTGATCCCTTGTGCCAACATCCCGCACTGGAGGTTTCGTGTCCATGTGCTTTTAGACTGTACGAGAGGAAAGGGACGCATCGACTTCTCTTATTTTACAGTTTCTGTGAAAGAGGTTTTTAGCTTTTTAGCCATCTACATGCTTCCCCTGTGCATCCTCCCTGTCAGTTATCTGTCACCTTACATTCCAGTTTTATGATCCATTTCACCTGAAGACAAGATTGTGCCTTAAATTCTATACTCACTGGGAGAACAACTTGTCTTATCTAACTATACAGCTACACTGTCACTCAGAAAGAAATGCAGAGACGTGAAGCACCTTGTGTCTTCAAGGATCTCAAAGCTCTTTACAAAGAGAGGTGGAAGTGCTGATGGCAAAAGGCAGCGTAGTAAAAATCGCTGGTGATTGCTCATGTGGAACTTTCATTAGTTTTTATGCAGCTTTTCACACATCCACCGGTTTTATTGAGAATTAAGGGGAGGCAAGAGAGTAAGATTGTTGCATCTTGTCCTTGGAGCATTGACTGTCAAAGAGACTGGTGCAGTAAATAAAGTGCTTGGGGCAATAGTGACCAATTTGTGTGAATTTGATCTCACAACAGCTCAGAGCATGACACTGGACACGTTTTACCAAAAAGTGAAAAAGTCCAGTTGCTTTTAAGACACTGAGTCTTCCTTCTTTCTTTCCTCATAAAATGGCAGCACTTCATCCAGGAACTGTCAGATCTGCACCTGTCTCTAATTTCCCCAAATAAGAGAGAGCACTGTTCTGTCCCTAGTCATTCATGAAATCCATTAATGCTCCTTTTGATTTGGAGAATACGATGCTGCTTCCCCTTAAACAGGCAGAGGACAGAAATACTGCAGGAGAGGGCAATTACTCTTCACGCTATACACACGTGATTTTTATTCTGCCCTGTTTGCTCTAAGATTGAAGTGCACCTGTGATATGGAAGAGGCCAGTGAGACCTGCAGTCTGCCCGGACTCCATGTGGCCCTGCCACTGGGAAAAGACAGACTGCCACAAGGGCAGGACAGACACAGAGGGAAGTCACTCCTTGGGACAGGCTTTCTTAAGCCTCCAAGGGCAAGTTTAGTCAAAACCTTCCCTACATAACAATGATTTCCAGGCTAACCATCAGCAAAATCACCTTGCTGAATGCTCTAATACCTTCAGATAGGCTGTTCACCATACATATGGGTGTTCTAATGAGCACGGTGATTGGACTCTGATTTGCCCACTTTTATTTCTACCTCTAATAATTCTTTGCCCCCACTGTTTTTAGAGACCAGCCATTGAATCAAGTATGTTCAGAAATGTTAGTTCTTTTATGGTTTCACATGCTTCATTTTTTTTAAGTAAAGGGAGCTAGTAGCCTTGCTTCAATATAGAATTGAAGAATCCCAGAATTGTTAAGGTTGGAAAAGACCCCTGAGATCATCTAGTCCAACCATCAACCCAACACCACCATGACTACCAAACCATGTCCTGAAATGCTACGTCCACACATTTTTTGAACACCTCCAGCGATGGTGACTCCACCACCTCCCTGGGCAGCCTGTTCCAATGCCTCACCACTCTTTCAGTAAAGAAATTTTTCCTAATATCGGATCTAAACCTCCTCTGGTGCAACTTGAGGCCATTACCCCTCGTCCTATCGCTGGTTGCTTGGGCAAAGAGACCTACACCCTCCTCACCACACCCTCCTTTCAGGGAGTTGTAGGGAGCGATAAGGTCTCCCCTCAGCCTCCTCTTCTCCAAACTAAACAACCCCAGTTTCCTCAGCAGCTCCTCGTAAGCCTTGTTCTCCAGGCCCTTCATCAGCTTCGTTGCCCTTCTTTGGACATAGAAATTCTCTATTTACCCTTCTGGTCTGCTCTCCCAGATTTCTTGCTATCAGTCCAGCTTCTCATTTTTGTCTTTTCATCAGACACAGAAGAGAGTATTCACTTTAAATAAAAAAAGCAGACCCAGATATACATCCCACAGCATTTTAGAGCTGCTAAAAATAATAGTTGATGCAAGTAATGCTTTTGAAGTTAAAAGTACCAGCTGATGCAAGTAGTGCTTTGCAGGTTAAAAGCACTACACAATCTCTGTTTTAGCTGAGGACAAACAGTTATTACCACGCTGCAAATTAGTAATGAGGGGTCATAGGCAGAGACAGAAAAAATTGGGTCTCCAGAGCCTTATTCTAGCATGCTGTCCCCTGAGCAGCATTGCCTCCCAATGCAAATATTTGCCCTGAATAAAACCTTCATGCTTCCTACCTAAATAAACAGCAGCTTTGAAATTTACAGTAATTTTGACAGCACTAAGGAAGTACATCTAAAGCTGTCATATGTAAAGAGAGGACTGTCTTAAAGCACTTGAGAGACTTGGCTCATTCATTTTTTCCAAGACAGTTGATAATATGGTGGTTTAATGAAAGATGGAAGAAACAGAGGAGGATTTTTAACTTCAGCACTCAAAGGTGATAATAGTTACTGTGAAAACACACAGAGACATCCAGTGACCTATGCTGAAAAGACTCCCCTTTGGCAAAGGTACGAGTGCAGAAGTTGTACTTTTTTTTATTAGCTGATTGAGCTGTCAGTGTGATAGTAACCAGTGAACAGCAAGTAATGGAGTATGCACATGCATCTCTGTGCACCCACACACATACAGATGTATAGATATACACACACAGGATATAAGCTTATCAATAAAGATGACTACGCACATGTGTGTGTGGTCATATGTTTATCAATGTACTTATAGTCTATGATCAATAGTATTGTTGTAAATATAAAGACATTAAAGACATTTTAAAAACATAGTAAGAAACAAGTCTTTTTCTGGCATAAAAAGAAAAATTCAGCAGAAAGTAGCAATGTGTCATTAATTATTGACTTCTCTCTGCCTACTAACAAGATAGATACTTCCCTGTTGCAGATTGGAACAACGAACACGTAATATGCCTTACCCTCTGCTCTCCTCTCCGATCTGGATTTTAACTTACTAAATTCCTGTGCCTAAAAACAATGTTGTCGAGCCTTTCAGCTTTCAGTGTGCCGGGGTAAGGGCCATTGCTGCAGCCATCAGCAGGTTCTCCAGTTCGGTAGCAATAATGATGGTGATAAGAGCGAACCTTTGCTTTTCCATTTCCTCCTCCGTACAGCTGCTGTTGTACCTCCCACACCTACTGTGTAGCTAGCCTCCTTACACAAAAATGAAATAAACGCTCTGTGCTGTGGTTAATGCTTTCTCTGAGTGCAGTTTCAGCTAGCTGGAAACGAGGTAAAGCATAACTCAGACGTAGTCTGCCTGTCCTTGTCTTGCCTGTTTGATCCAGGGCAGGCATTGAGGTAACTCTACCAACTGGACTGAAGCCAGACTTGAAGTGGAGAAGGGCAGATGCACTATCCCCAGGGAAGCTCTCCCAGGTTTCTAGCTCAGGCTAGAACCCTTCTGTGTTTGAGGCTGTGGTATCGGTGGCCTGAAATGCATGGGCCTCAGGGGAGCAACTGGTAACGTGATATAAAGATGATGCTTTTTGACCAAGAAGCTCCTGGTACACACTTCTTATCTCCATCCCACCTCCTTCTTGGGAAAGAAACAGGTTTTATCAAGTTGATGGAGTCTGTAACTGCCTTTGTCAATTCTGGGAATTTAACCATCTTGGCGCTTTTCAGTCTCACCACTCATGTGCAGCACTTCTCTGATGCAGCCAGCTCCTCCCTGTTGAGCAAACTAGTCTTTAGCAGCATTCTAGAGACTTTATAGAGACAACCCTAATGCTCATGAGAAAAGTAAATCACAATCTCCTTCCACAGCCTAAGTAACCGAAAGAACTTAGAGCTAGCAAGATTTCCTGTAACTGCAGTGTCGTTAGCTACTGAGCCACCCACGAACACAAGTAGTAATGAGTTGAATCCGACCTTATCAGACGAAGGGGGAAGTGTTTCTTTCCAGGAAGTGAAGCAGAACTAAAGCAGAAAGTGCTTTTATTATTTTCACAGAGCATTTAGCTTTGAGACAGTATTCCTCTGAGAAATGTTATTCAAAACCCAACGTGACGAAAGCCAAGACCTAATTCTAAGTTCTTGCCTCTCCAGCCACACCCTGTAATAACCTTTCCACACAATGTCATGTAACACTACAATTTCATGTATTCGGCATTAATCCCAGGTATCATATCCAGCCTTCACCTCACTGCCAGCAGTCCTTCGGACAGGAAGATTGTGTTATGGCCTGGAAAGCAAGCCTGCTTCTATACAGCACACCACTGGAACAAGGTATCTGGGGCTTCTCAAGAAACCTAATCTTTCTCTTTCAGTCACTGACCCAGAGATTAAGGAAAGGGCTAACTTCATCCCAAAGTGTCCTGGATCTCGTGTATTGTCTCACAGAGCAACCAGAGATCTGCAAAGTTGATCCGTCTCTTCTTTCTACCCTTTAATACATAACACTTAAGATAATGAAAGCAAAAGGAGTCCTAGCAGGTCGATCCCAACAGCTACTCCCATCTCTAGGAACACAAAAGTTAAATTTGCATGGGAATGGGCCATGACTTTTTTTTCCTGCTTCTAAAAGATGAGTTTTGGTGAATGCAACATCCTAGAAGAACAAAGCATGCTACTGATCAGCCACAATATTGTATAAACGAAGGCACTGAATACTAGTGAGCACTCCCTTAGCAACACATCCTATTAAAACCTTAGAAATGTCTTATTTTTAACCTGAGAATAAATGCTCTCACAGGAAACAATTCAGGTGGGCAAGTACATGGCAGACAGGGACATGGGAAGATAAAGCCTTACCTGAGAGACAGTTGACAGGTATCAGAAAAAGAAATGTAGTACTGACGTGGTTGGGAGGAGACCCTGGAGACAGAAAGAAGCTGCCCTATGGAAAGGCTGACAGGGCTCTGGGAAAAGGCCTGCTCCCTCAGCAAAAGCATGTCACGTCCAAATGGCAAACAGCTGAACTCAGATGATCTGAGCACTGCTCTCGTCTATGTCACGGACTTCCCAAGCCATGTTATCTTTTGCTGCCTCCTGATAGCCTCATTTTAGAATAGTAATAATGACAATGTTCCACCTTTGTAACTCCTCGTAATGGGAATCACTTAAAAAGTGGTATTTTTAATTACTCTAATACGCTGTCCTGTAACCCAGCTAGTCTCTCTCAAAAGCCAAACAATAATATAGTTCAATTACTAATTTAGTATGGCAATACCTCATCTTTTGTCAGCAATGGCATTCAAAATTTCTTCTTCAGCTCTGCTCTCAACATACAACTTCATAGTTTATGGTTCCATGTGAAGCACAAAAATCAAACTGCTTTTCAGTGCATCAATTTTTTAACACATTAAAAAGACAGCATAACATGATATTGAGTTTTCAATAAAACTCTATCCAATTTAAATAGATGTAAAGAAGTACCTTCTTAAGCTTTTAACCTAAAAAATTCACCATAAACAGTAATATAATCTGTGCAAGTAGCCATAATTTTGTCTCCACAATTGATATATTAGTCTGTATTACTTATTCAAGTAGCATCTGTTCCATTTCCAGGCATTACAAGTATTGCCAGGAAGAGGTATCTCTTACTGCACATTTCTTTTCAGACTTGTTTCCTTACATCTGGACTTCCTGAAACAATTACTGGAGTGCAAGGGCTGGAGAAAGTCAGAAATGGGAGACTAGTTTTAGTTCCAAGCTGAGACCAACTTCTTGTCACTCCTTCTGACTGGTGTAGTAACGACAGAGCAATCGATTTCTTTTCTTTGGGGAATCTGATCAGCAAACTATTTCAAACACGTGATTCTCTTCAGAGATCATTTGCAAATTGCTTCTTTCCTCTGCCCCTGTCCAAAACAAATGTCAACACAACGCTGAAGTCCAGGACACTATTTTACACCAGAAAAATAGTGTCAGAATTTACACTGGGGCCTTCAGGGACACACAGAGTTTAAAAAGCTAACACATTAGTTTGTAGATGACTCTTGGTAGCAGAAGGAAATCTGATTTTGTTTCTCTGCCACCTAGCTCTCAACAGAACACATTTTCCAATTTGTCATCTCATATACTTGGCTAGAAGAAGTAGTAATTTATTTTGAGCATATATTGCACACTAGTAATTCTAAAAATGTGGGGCAAAACAGAATAATCAGAGTAGTAAGAAATTTACTTACCTTCTACAGTTGATGCACCCACATGACAATGCTCTTGTTCAGGAATAACGGGCAGTATGTTTGTGGTCTGTGCAGTAAGTGGAACCTGTTGTTTGCTGGTTTGCACTGTTGAAAGTTAAAATAATTTTTATCAATATTATTAAACAGCAAATACATTTGCAGCGTGTTTAACATTGAAACTGCAAGTTTGAAAATAACTGATACCCATCTGAACACAAGGCAGAGGTGGACAGCCAGTTTTTCAGTGGGGTTTCAGTGCCTAGAGATGCAAATACACGTCAGGAACTCCTGAAAGTACTAACCTTGTTTTGTATTTAACTACTTCTTGATACTAGTGGGACTACAATGTGCTGATCCTAAGTCTCCCTGGGAAGCAGATCAAAGGTAGGCAAGTAAATTGCTCTTGGAAATTTTACTAGTAGTGAAAATACAAAAGCATGCAAATTTGGGGTTAACTAAGAGTCTCCTAAAATTCAAAAACCTACAGTTGGCCAGTTAAGCAGAAACAAGTGAAATTTAGAGTGTGAACTTCCTGATTCATTTTCACATAAGGGCAGCCCAGGTTGCCACTCAGGAACATGTGATGTGACCTCAGCTAACTTGTCATGCACATAGGGAGAGCTACTGGCTATCATCCAGTTGTTAACAAAGATGACAGCATGCACTTGGAAGCAGGGAAAGGTGCAGTAATGCCTTTAGCACACTGGCAGCACAGATACTGATATGATATCTTACTGGGATACAGACAAAAAAAAAAATGCAGAAATAGCATTGTTGGGCTAATGAAGTCAGAGTTGTTGATATAATGCATTTTTCAAAGAACTACCGTAGAACACAAATAACACCTTAACTCCAGGTCCATCCTGTCCCCGACCATAACTTCTGTAAACCTACAAGTGTTTTTTCTACAGAGTTCATAACAGGATGAATCGTGTCACTTATATGTAGCTACATCCCGTCTCCACTTACTGTATCATTTGGGCTTCTCTCTTTACAAATGCAATCAAAAAGTGGAGTTTTGATCTTGGTAATTAAGCAACTGAAAATGAAAGGCAAAGTTAAAATAAAACTGGGATAGTTTTAAAAATAACAATGGATCTTGTTTCACACTCAGGATGAACCTGAAGAGAATGGGAATGTAGGCTGATTATCCCTTCAGAGCCTGTGTGTAACACTGTTCTGCATGCATGCAAACGGAGCAGAGATATGGCCCCTTGTGCATCAGTGCCCCACTGAAAGCATATAGGGGCTATGAAAAGCTCCCTAAAATTACCTGCATCCTATAGATTTTATCCTCCTTTCTGAAACATTAAAAAAGACCCAAAGCAGTAATAAAGCTTCACATTTTTCTTTGGAAATGTTGTGTCTCAGAAACATGTTAAGTCTGTGTTAAATATTGAATACTGTGACAAGCTGTGGTTTTCCCAGCATTATTCATCTCAGCTGCAGTGGAAAAGACAACTACTCAGCTATGTCAAGAACTGAGAAGGTTCAGAATCAAATAGGTGATGCTTCACTTGGCCAAGATTAAACAAATTTCTCCGTTCTTGGCTTTGCATCTATTTGCTGCTGTAGAAGAGGTCTCTTGCCTGTTTTCTTTGCTAAAAAGAAAATGTATTGCAGAATACAAGCAGGAGCAAGTCTGAATTCACTGGGATGCCAGCCCTGACACCACTGAGCCAGTGTTCACTTCAATTTCCAACCTGTCAACTATCCTGACGCTGTAGCAATACATCAGAGAGATGACAGAATTTTGCCTGTTTCCTCTAATCTTGTAGGAAAGGAACTATTATTTTAATAGGATAGCACAGAAAGCAATACGGGAATTCAGACGACTGAGGGGAAATTTGTCTTGCTGTTTCTTGTGTGCAAATTACAGCTGTCAAGCCCACTTATATCAAATGCTTTGGATGTCACAAAATCTAAACAGTCCAGAAAACAACTGCAGGCAAGAAACCCTGAGGTTTTATTCTCTGAGTCCTGGTTGTCACCATGATCCTACAATGTCCTTCTTTCAGGATGAGTTATAAAATTACCATCCATCAGAATTAACTTTGCATTACTGTGAGCCAGACAAGCGAGTCAGGGAATCCTGTAATTGTATCCTAATATGTAATGAACCAAACTGTGACTCGGTGAGCCGATGGAGTGTCACTGAAAATGAGAGAAGTATACCATTAGAGCAATGTAGAACAAGGCAGCATGCTTGAACTGAGGTTGACCACAGAGAGTGTAGAGTAATAACATGATGATATTAATAATATGATTCCCTGTCTGCCCGGTTCCATTCTAGGATAGGAATGGGAGCAGGCCTTTTTTCCAATAGACCTTATGCTGCTTTCAAAATAGGATTAAAAAAAACCCAAGAAATGTAATCCTTATGCTATGAAAAGAAGGTTTAAATGAGAATTTATAGTGGTAGACTTCTGGCAATATAAATTCACACGTAAGTATAACCCATACAATGATATTAATGAAACTTCCAGTATGAAAAGACCCTTCTAGGCAGTTTCAGTCTAGGTATTAAGCACCCTGATTTATGCAATCTGTTTCCTATGCAACTTTTTTTTTTAATAATGTCGCGTACAGTTCACACACACTGGCCTGCTCCCAACAAGTGCCATGTCCACAGGCCTATTTTTTTTAGGATACTGCTATATGAGAATAGATATACTTAATCAGTTACTGGTAGTGGAAACGGTACTAAAGTGGTTTAGGGGAAGAGCGCCAAGGGAAAGGTACAACAGCAGGGTAAGTATAGCTGCCTTCCCTTTCTCCGGAACTGAGGCTGACTTAAGCAGTAAGCTGCGCATGCCAGTTTAGCTGTTTCTGTCTGAGTTCTCTTAAAACACTGTGGGGAATACTGCCTAGTCCTTCTAATTGCTATCATTAATTTATTAAGTTGTTCCAAAACCTATTCTACTGACTTTTCAATTTGAGAAAGCTCCTCAAAGAAATGCTTGCAATAGAAGTCTCTTATGTGGGCATCTCCCTAAGATTCTCTGTCATGAACACAAAGCAAGGAGTTGACTTTTCCTCTGTGGATTATTTTCCATGTGCTACTGCTATCAAGTCATATTTGATAAAAAAATGCTCTGTATCTGGAAATACAGATCAGCCACTTAAAGAATATTTACTTCTTGCACTGAAGTAGAAGCACCCCATACTCTTTCCCTTCTCTTGTGCCTGCATGTAAGGGCAACTGTGTTTTGTCAATTCATACCATTCAAGGGACTGTTTTACATAAATGCAATGGCAGGAACAGATCCAAAGTCTACAAACATGGTCTGTACAGCCCATGCCCTAGTGCATACTGTTTTGGCTTAATACCACAGACAATGTTTAGTCAACATTTATGACCAGAATGCTTTAAAGCTCCCCTATCCTCACTATATGTGCTTAATCCTTTGTAGTACCATGAATCTGGAAGGCTGTAATTTTAATCCTACCCTGGAGAACATACCATACATTTTTCCTCCTTTTCTCTAGCCACCGGACTTAATGGTAATGATTCATGGACACAGAACCACTAACAGTTTCACAAAACTAGCATCCCTGCTGTAAATTATCTTTTTGTAGGGCCACTGTAATATTAAGACAGTAATTTCCCGAGTCTACTTAGGAAATCATTCTCATTCTCAAAGTACACGTTTCCTTCTTTTTCTTCCCTTATCCTTTCTGAACTTTGAATAACCTTTCAGTAGTACCTATACATCTTTTCACCGATATGAGATACTGTCACATCCTCTCAGATATATAGTTATTTAGTCTCATTACAGTGTTTCCAGGGTGGTTGTATTGTCTTCAGTGGATCTCCATGTTTTGTTTCAATATTCCGAGCTATGCACTAATGCTAGTGAAAATATCATCAAGGCCTGTTGAAGCAGTCATCAATAGCTATTTATAATCCATTATCACAGGAGCAAATCTTAAACTTAGCAACTGTGAAAAAAATAAACTCTTTTCATATGGTCTTGATTCCACTTTAAATTATATTGGTATAAAACAGGAAATTGACTGGATTGACTGGAATTATGGTGTGTGAAATCAAGGAATTTCTTATTAAAATAAAACCCATCATAGCAGTTCATTCAACTAAGCATCCTTCTGGGTTAAATGGATAGATGGAAGTGGGAGGCACATAGAAGCAAGCATGACAGACTAATATGGGATCCCTATTCTCTTCAGTAAAATCTAGTAAAACTGGATTTGAATTTGCATAAAACTCCATGATCAAAAATGCCTTTGGATATACAACACTAAAAATGCCTTTGAGAACATGCTGATAAAACAGGTATGGTATTAGTCAAGCTACTCAAGACAAAAGATGTCAGAAAGATAATTCCTTTCCTGCAGGATGAAAATAATGAGCTCATAAATACATCTTAGATGTAGCCAGTGCTTTAAAAGCGAGGAGCATAAATTGTACTCCCAGGAGAGTTCAGACAGAGAGAGAGCTATTCAGTCTTTCCTAAGTAAAATTGAAATGCCACGAGTTACTGAGTTGTAGAGAGAAATATTGAGCCTCCCCTTATTCCTAAAGAATCAACAAAACAAACAGGGAGGCACCCAAGCCTAGCCAAATTTAAAACCATTTTTTTCCTTTGCTGGCTTTGTAGTTGTAGTTTAACCCAGCAGGCAGCTAAACACCACACAGCCACTCGCTCACGCTCCCCCTCCCCAGTGGGATGGGGGAGAAAATAATAAAAAAAAAAATAAAAAAAAAAAAGAGTAAAATTCGATTCATGGGTTGAGATAAAGACAGTTTAATAGGACAGAAAAGGAAGGGAAAATAATAATACACAAAACAAGTGATGCACAATGCAACTGCTCACCACCCACTGACCAATGCCCAGCCCGTCCCCAAGCAGCGATCGCTGCCCCCCGGCCAGCTCCCCCCAGTTTCTATACTGAGCGTGACGCCATATGGTATGGAATAGCCCTTGGGGCAGGTTGGGTCAGCTGTCCTGGCTGTGCCCCCTCCCAGCTTCTTCTGCCCCTGGCAGAGCATGGGAAGCTGAAAAGCCCTTGTCAAGTGTAAGCACTACTTGGCAACAACTAAAAACATTAGTGTGTTATCAACATTATTCTCAAACTAAATCCAAAACACAGCACTATGCCAGCTACTAGGAAGAAAATTAACTCTGTCCTAGCTGAAACCAGAACAGTAGTTGTTAGTATTTTGGAGGGAGTTTGGTTTGCCATTCAGAACTATTATTCTGTATGTCCATGTCAATCTTTTTAAAAAGATAGAGCTCCTTTTGTGAAATCAGAATCCATGGAGTTTAAAGCATATGAGTCTTCCAGCAATATCAGTAACACTCAGAGCTACTGCTGCTAATTTCCCCTCACACAGAGATTTGTTACCAAATCATAATTTCTGGAACCAAACCATGCCATTTAATTTATCCACGCTAAACATACTACAGTCTCAGAAGACTCCATTTCAATTCTTATCTGAGACTAGAAAATTTTAATTTGTGGGAATTTCTCCCTAGAAATAGGCTACAAAGTGCCAGAAGAGTCACTCTCTGAGTCCTGCTACAGTCATCCATTCCATCCTTTAGTAGCAGATTTTTTCAAAAGTCATAAAGAGCGTAGATACATGTGTGTATATGTCTGTATACTTTTCATACACACACAAAGCACTCGGCTGCCAGACCTCAAATGTGGCACACAACATGATCAAAAATTAAAAGGAGGTAAAAAACCCAAAGTCATTAATGTAACACATCTGGAAGACTGGGAGAAGCATTCCCACATGATTGATATACACAAGTCGTCTTACAGTTTCATCGTCAGAATTATTTATTTATGATATAAAAATGTTTTCATAGCATAAGCCAGATCAAATTTGTATAGGATCAAGGTAACTCTGAAACAAACCTGAAGCATCCTCTGACAGGAAAGATTTAAAAGGTCTTTCTTGACCTCCTGATACCTCAAGATTTGTTAGGTTTTTATTTTACTTTCATATTACTTACCAAGAAAAGGATGAATTTTAGTAGCAGATATGGTTCTTCTTGCGTGTCCAGAACTCTTTCTTCTCAGAATAGTAGAAACTGCTGCTACTCTGTGTTTACAATCTGTTTTAAACAAAAGACGTTATCTTTAACTATAGAATTACATATAGCCCTGATTAGACAGAAGGCTGGTAAACACCTTATTCTTAAACTGTTAAACACCTTCATTTAAAAAACAGGAAGGTTTTGAAATAAGGTGATGAGGAAAACCTAGGGCCAGATGTTTTATAGTTTCCTGAGTGAAATTTTTTGGAAATTACATTTGGGTTTACCCCTTTCAAATTATTCCTTCCCTCCTCCATCCTGAATACCTTGAACAAATTTTGGAAGGTTATCAAAGAAGTACATGTTGCAGTACAGGTACAGACACACGCTGCTGACAGCCGAATAGCAAGGATGGAGTGTACTGGCATCCCAGGAAGCTGACAGATTCTTTGCAAGTGTGGGGTGTTCATCTTTGGAAGCACAGTTTGAGAGCAAGCTCTACACCACCCAGAGAGAGAATGACAGAGCTGGGTTAGACACCTCTGACTGTCCTCAGCATCCAGTTCATAAACTCCTCAGTCTTTCTCTCCTTCTGCTGCTCTCTTAGTACTGTGCTCCTGGTGGGGTTATTGCAGTTGATTGTGCAGCTGTTATGGTTAGCCCTGTTCTACAACGACAGCAGTTCAGGGCTCAGCCAGCTTCTGGCTTGCTCCAATTCTATATAACAGAATTGATTTTCATCTTTTTCTTTTGCAAACACTAGAAAACTTCATTTTTAAGAAATTCATTCAATTAGCACTATTTAGGTCACGATTTTTTAATGAATAGCCAGCGGAGATCTCATGCGCTGAAGCCCTAAGCATGCATTGTAACAGTTAATGTCAAAGGAAGCTCTGGAAGTGGTTGTTAAGACAAGAGTGGAATGGAAAAGGCAAAAGGACTAGAAAAGGCAAAAGGACTAATTTCTAATTTAGCTCCTTTGTCATGGATCGGTAGTAACCTCCACTAAGTTTATTTGGATATTTTATTTTATGCACTCATGGAAATAGCTTCATTAATGTTTCAGAGATTCTCAAAGTCTGCCTAGCAGAATGTCTTGGAAGGTCTCAAGAGGAAATGAATAATTCTGTATTTCTTAACAACTTCTAGTAGCGCTCAGAAATTAAGAGAAAAACTACTAGCCAAATTATGACTGTAAAGATTCTTAGCAGCTGTTTTATGCACACAGTAATATTCTGCTGTGTTCCTTGGGCAGCACTGAAAAAAGCAGTATGTAGACTTGCAATTAAAGGTGGCATCGTAATATATACACATATGGAATACAACCCTTAAATCTGATTTTTATGTGTTTGTCTTTTTGTCAGTAACATATTGATGTTGTTTATAATGTTATAGATTTTAAATTTAACTAATAAAAACACTATTACTCTGTTAACATAAAATGTATTGTAGCAGCAAATCAGTAATTAGACGCCTCAAAGAGGCATCTTTTCCTCCCTGTTCATGTCCGTGACAATTCTGAAAAACCTGTGTTTAATAGAAAACTGATGTTTTAAGAGTAAAGGCAGTAAATCATTAATCATCACTACTAATAATGATAAAAATGGGATGTTATGACTCAAAGCATAGAAAATCATACTCATGACATTTATAGATAGCTTTGAAATTACAAACAGAAGTCCTTTAAATTAGAACATTTAATAGCGCACTTATAAAGACCTAATTTACACTTCGTGAGATTTTTAGATGCATAAAATAGGTCTTAGAATTTGGGTCTAGCAATAAGTAAAAGGTATGTATTTTAACCAAGATAATCTCATGAGGAGTGTCTCTAATCATTTGCGGGGGGGCACAGATTTGCCATTTTAAGCAACTGCTTTGCTTATTCATTAAAAATATATACATAAAATAATTATGCAAAAGAATAACACAAACATTTTGTGTGGGGGCACTCTTCTCCTTTCTGTTCATTCACGATTAAGGTTAGACTCCTATTGCTCTTTTGTTACAAAACTGCCTGCGGATACAGTAAGGACAATCAGGGGAATGGATATGGCTCATCATTCTTTTATTACCCCTGTGATCAAGGTCTCCATTCGGCAGCTCTGGACCACAAGGGGAATGGACATCTGCCTGGTAATAGCAACTAAATGCTGGTTCTCTGGAGGCATTCTGCCCACTCAGGGCTGACACTGGCAGAAAGTCTCAGGAAATCGCTGTGAAAAGCACCTAAGAGCTATTGTCTCAGGTAACCGGTTAAGTAACACTGTTTTCACACTGATGAAAGGAAGTGTGCTCCCTGTACCACCTACCTCTTGGGATGAAACAAAGACCAGCAACTGACAAACGGTCAATTTTCTGCATTGTTTTTGTGCAGAGGACTTCATCTTGATTGCTCAAAAGTCTCCTGCTCAGGGTACTCCTACACTTTTATTCTTGCTTTCTTCATTGTATATTGCTAGAAGAAACACTGTAAATCCCGATTTAAGCCTGTATCCCAAGTGAACTGCATAGGAAGAGCCTGTCTTGGCTGGTGAAGGCATTTTGGAGAAACAACTGTTTCAGTCTCTGAACTAAGGACAAGTTCTTTCATAGCAAAGTTTTAATTACTTGGAATAGTCAATAGTGCTGATTCAGAAATCACAGCACTATTTTCTTTGCTGAAATAACGGCAAAGAGAAAAATGTTATCTGGGCTTAATTCAGCTCTGGGGTTAAGAAGGCACAGCTTGCTTGACCTGTATGGGATTACACCACCACTGAATTTAGATAACCAGTTTTCAGGACAGACAGCTGAGTGCATATCTCCTCATATCTATCCTGTAATTTTTCTTGACCATGACCTAGGTGAATCATCTTCAGGAAGGAAAGGGTATTTCAATCTGCTTATACTGGTTGTTGGCATTTCTGCTTAAGACCTTGAACAAGGTTCAACTGTAATTGTAATCTACTGGAATCAGTCTGAAACCAGAAGTTCATATCACTAAGGGTCATAGGCCACTAAGCATCTGTCAAAAACCCCATATTTCATTCACCATCAACAAGCTTGGATTTGCATCCACAATTCAGTGAGAAGTGATAGTATCAATCATCTGAGTGTTTCAGTCCCGCTGTAAGAAGATTTTACCATATTACAATTAAAATATTGATCTCTTAACCATATTGATAATCAACAACTTTGTTATTGTAAATTAATATATTGTTCACTGCATAGAAATTTAAATTCATGTAGATTATCTTTTTGTTACTTACAGTTTTGTTCATTGTCTTGGACTACTTTGCAGATGACGATTGAAATAGTAAACACAAAAACTACTAGAATCATAGTGAGCCAAATGATCTTCGTCATACACATTGGATCTGTCCATAAAATGTAGAAGAGAGAAAATGAAGCAGGAAATCACTGGCAGAAAAAAGCAGAACAATCTATCTTGCTAGGTTTTTGGAACATGCCTATCCCCACAGATGAAAATTTAAAGCAGAAGAGAAGATTATGCCTTTTTCTTTCGGCCTTCTTTGTTGTTTGAAATTAAGTTTCCTATCTAGAATTTAGCTTCATTTTCACCTGTATCTAAGTCCCCATATCTGAAGTAGTTATACATAGGTAAGTGAATGAGAACTTTTCCTATTTGTATAAACTGTTATATGCAACTCAGCCAGGAAGAAAATGCTTCAAAAATCAGCATTTATATTTAAGGTAGAACAAGGGTAATATATATACCCTCTCTTTGTTTGGATGGAGGCCAGAAGGAATTGGTCCACTGTCCAACGCTGACCTGTACTGGCATTCTCAAATTCCTGGTCTATCTTGATATAGGGGAGAAGGTAAGATTCTACAAAAAAAAAGTGAGGAAATGCCACCAACAGGACCCCTCTGGGGAGTTCTTTTAACCAAAGCTGCCTTGGGAGAGAATCAGTGTGAGACTGGGTGTAGGAGGTAGGCTGCTCTTTTGGACAACAGCTGCTGCAGAAATGCACCCACATTCCGCAGGGAATTAGTTCAGTAACTGGTACAAGCCAGGACTATATACCACAGAGAAAGGACGTGGGGAACTTTCCTCCCTGGTTGTTTGAAAGACCTTTCAAACTTCTTTGGCAGCTGCATGTTAATGCATACCTTAGCATTGTCAAAAAACTATTTTAAAAACCAACTATGTTACTATGACTCATAAAAAATTAAATAAGAGACTATAGCCAAACCACTGTTTTCCTTTCCTTGACTTAAATAGTATAATTAGACCTACAGCAACTTCTCTTGTGTTTCTTCTCCACTGAGAAGTCATGAGGTAACTGCCAACAACCCCGTGGCTCTTTGAGGTAAGCACAGCTCATCCCTCCTAATGCAGAACTAAAAATATCTTTTATACAGTCATTTAGGCTCCTCGCAGAATAGTCTACCCCATCTTGTAGTGACTTGTAATGACTTGTATATCAACCTTGCCCAGTCAAAGCCCTGAGCACCTCTCTAGCTTTGTTTTGAAGTAAATAGAAAAAAGATGCGTTGTTAATTTTTATCGTTAATTTGAGATAACCACTTCCCAGGTAAATCACCATTAGCAAAGGGTGGTTAGCTCACGTAGGTGTTTTTGACGCAACTTAGCAGGGCAAGTTACAAACTATACTCCTCTCATAGCTAGACCTACTTATTTAAACAAAAACCCTAAGCTGTCCTCTCTTTAGGATTTTACCTGGATTTACTTAACATAGGTTTAGCCAACTCCAAAACATGTATTTTTTTCCAGCAAAGGTACAGCATAAAATTAATTTGTCATACAAAACTAAATAAATGTAATAATTCAGCAATTCCCACAAAGCAAGTGTTGCGTATAGACACGCTGGAAGCCCTGACCGTGGCAGGCAATCAGCCAAAAAACTCCTGCAGCACAAAGAGAAATTTAAAAAGCTGACGTGCTGTCCTCTGGGAAAACTAAGCCTAGTTCAGCTGAAGATTTCTCTTTTAAGTGTACTGCAGTAAGGCTGTACAGTAGGATACTGCAGTACGACATAAAGAAAAGTCAAACCTGTCTCTTGAAGTTAACAGGAATTTTTTAATTTGCCTCCAAGACAACAGGGTTATGTCATTATGGGGGAAGGGAGAGGAAAAAAGTAATTCCAGCTTTTGTCATACATGTAATTTGTGAGTCTGTCACCGCTAAGCAAAAAAATGTACAGACACTTAACTTTGCTGTGCTGCTTCTAGGAAAGAAAAAGGCCCAGCTAAACCTGCTTTAAATCACTATAAAAGCTGTCAGTTGCCTACTAAACATGGTTTTTTACTAAGGGGTGATCAAAACTGTATTCTTTTCTTGTGAAATACTTAAATACTTTCAAATGGTTGCTGAAAGCAGAGAACTACCTACTGGAAATTTTTTTGCAAGATTCATATTGTTTCTGCTTTGATTTCCATTATGACTCTCTTTTGTAACTTACATTCCACGTAAGACTTCAGTTGCAGTGAAATATTTATACAGTCATTTTGGTCTTCCATCATTGCCATTAGACAGGAATGATTTAGGTATTCTTCACCTGCATTTCTTCTGACTATAGAGTTGTTGATGTGGATTTCCAGCAGGTAGTAAGTATTATGCTCTACTTCTTCATTCCTTGAAACTGTAGTGAAATTAAAATATTTATCAAAATAAATAACATCTTTTGTTTTCAGTTCAAGTGAGCCTTTTGCTTTTGGAACTAAAAAGTAAAAAAAACCTGTTATATAACGTGGTGGACAAAGAGACAACTCTCAGAAAGAACAATAAAATTAAGTTCTCCGACTCATTTGCAGAAACATACAGTAGGCTTTTACATTATTGACTATGATAAAATGGACAAAACGATACCATGTAAAGTTATTCTGAACAGATCTGAAAAGTATTGATTATCTATACAAAATATATTTCCCCTGCAAATTATAGCCCTTTTTTGCTTTACTACCAGCTTCAGAGATTTTCAGTTGTTTGTTGTCACCTGTTATCAAAGGTAACAGAGACAAAAATCAGGCTATGAAAAAGTGAAAACCATGTAAAAGCCATATGACGATAGAGATTTGAAGTGTATCTGCTATCAGTTGCAGAAGGTCCTTGTTTCACTTCAAACCACATAAGCTGTGAGACTTGCACAATGTTAACAAGAAACACAGGTAGGTGAGACATCAAAAGTGTGAGAGCTGTATAGGTGTAACTGAGAACAGTTTGTCCACATATGTTTTGGTTTGTTATTTTCCATACTTCTTAAGACAGCTATTTTGTAATAAGAAAATGATACATTTGGAAAAGAAGGCATTTCTTACATTCAGGACTTGGCCTGTTGCGCCTATTGCTGACAACGTTACAAAAGCAAAATTCAGAGGCCTCCTCTTCCCCAAAAGTTTCCAGATACTTTGGAAGTGGTTATGGCACAGAAGGAATATGTTGCTACTGCTCTGAAAAGATGTGGATGTTGCTGAACTCTATTATCGGTATTGCTATGCCAGTCCTTATTCAGTGCTGCCTTCTATGAAACACGCAGGGCCATTTCTGATACTACACAGTTGTGGATATCATAGACTACAAGTACAAAAATGGTTATTTCTTGTAAAGCTGCCATCTGAATAGTTACCACCTTTGAATCAGTTCTTCAGATACTTGCTCACAACCTATCTTCATATAATAGCAGCAATCAACATGTAGAGTTCTGCCACCACACTTAAAAGCAAATTCAGTATGAAAACAGATCAGAAACTACAACTCCTTAAAAATAAATGAAGTATTTTAGAAAATTTAGCAAGATTAAAAGAATAAAGATGGAGATATAAGAGCATTCATAAAAGCCAGGTGGCAGAGGTCAAATTTACAACAGAAAAATTCCAGGTGGCTGCTGGATAAGGCACTCTCTTCTCACAGCACCCTCCTTCCAGACCAGTACAAAGCCTCCTGAAGATAATGACACACCCCTCCCTGCCCCCCCAATTTTATATAAGATCCTTAAAGAAAAGAAACCAGCATTTTGCTACTGATATGTTTCACTGACAGTCAGCAATGAATGCCAGTGAGAATCTGGCATAAAACCTGCATTTTCTAGCCATGCAAAGACCAGCTAAAAAACCCCATTTTTCATAGATTTTCAAAGACCATAGAGAACCAGCAGCACATGAGAGTTTTCTTTTAACTACCAAAGGAAAGTATGTATTTTATGTTGTAATTAACTACTTCAAAACTAAGTATTTCTCTTCCCCTACTTACTTTTTTTAGCTACTGACCCTGATCCTTGATGATCAACGTTCATATCTCTCTTGGATTCACACTCTGGGTGTTTATTATGGGACTGTTGTTCCCTCCTGGAGGACTGGCAAATACATGGAATATTTTGGAAATTGAAATGGTTTACAATGGCCTTTAGTAAAATAGTCTGGTTTTCTCTTCTTCGTTGCAGCGATCTTTTGCAAGAATTGTTAAAAGTACAAAGTGGAAAAGTGGTATTATTTGATGAACAGGTATCCACACATGACACAATTACAGTGTTAGCTGTAAAAAAAATAAGAGCGCTATATTAGCAAGATGGTCATGTAGGACACATGGAGAAATACGTGCATGGAAGCATCATGTAACAGACACATTAACCATCTTACAATGAAATGCACTTTCTTTCTTGAGGGTTATGGCAGCATACTGAATGCATCAACAAGTGAGAGAAAGCAAGCACAGAGTCTTCCCATAACCCCGATGCTGGATTTTACTGCTGAATTGTATGAAATCTCTTGTAATACTAACTTGAATTTGTGGTGGTATCTAGCCACATTCCTGTTTCAAAGCTGCTCCAATTTGATTGTACTTGAAAAGAAGGTGAAAGAACTCATGTTTGGAGGGGGAACTTAGCCCTGGAACTGTGCAGTTGCAACGCACCAGTGCAATTATGTTGTAAAATAGCTATAATCAGAACGAAAACTTTCTTTCCAATGACATTGAAACCACACAGTGAAAATACACAGAAAGACTGCTGAACCCTCTGACCACACCTTCACGTTCTCTTATACTCAGTCAACAAACACTGATCTTAATTATGACCATTGGTTTTGATATTCAGTCAAATTTCAGTAGCAAATTACCACAGCTAGAATACATTAATGCAGTTCTGGCAAGTAGGAAAAAACACATAGAATTAATTATTAATGAGTGTTATTTTAGCTGTCTTCACACTGAAGTAGGGCTTTACTGTATAAATTGTGCATTTTTATTTGAGTCAACTTTGAAGTGTTTTTTCAACATGAAAAAATATTTAAGAATAACAAACTTCTGGAACCCCAACATGAAATATCTACTTATGAATACAAATGACCACTTCCCAGAGTTGATGCAGCACTAACCTATAGTTTTGCAGCTGAACTTCCAATTCTAGTAGTACCCTTCCATCTCTATGAAGAGGAAATTTTGCATCTAACTCCCATTACGAATAATTGGAGTAGTATGTTCAGAAATCCTTACACAGAGAAAAAAACATAGCCTTTAATCGCTCCATTGCTCAGCTGCAATCTGACAGCTTCAGCAGGCCACCTGTGCTCACATCGCAGCAGCCTGACCTCAGAAACGGTTCAGTGAAGGATTTCAGACAGGATACAGAAATAAAATCCAAAATCCAATGCCAAAGTCAATTATCTTCTCTTTACTAACGCTACATCAGAGAGTCATAAGCTCCTTATAAAGCATAAGAAATTGAAATGTAAGATACACATCCTATGCAGGTAAGAAAATAATTAATTTTCATACAAAAAGGAAAAATGTCAGACAAAATTTATGGCTTGAGCTTTCCCTGAGGCAAGTCAAAACATTTTCCTCAAAACACTTGCGATCTGACCCATGCAACCTGGAGTGGAACAGGCTCTTGAGATCAAATTCTTCCAGGTGAAGGAGGTGTTTTGTGCAGAGCTTCTCTGCAGAGGTGAGCCAGGAGCAGAAATCGAATGCTTATTCTGCTCTCATGGCAAGGCATGTGTGCACCTGGGCAACCAGTCTAAAACCACTGCTACGGCTCTCAAGGTCAACTAATGGTAATTCCCTCCGGTACCCCTTTCACCAAGAAATTTGTACATGGACCACTGACTGTGCTGGGACAGCAGTCTACGTACAGCACTATGAAGTCAATTTTGGTCTTCACACATGGCTAAACAGGCTCCAGAGCTGCCTGTGAGCTGTGCTGTAGATATGTAAAAGGCCCATTATCCGAGTGGAAAAAGTCTGAATGCTGTCCTGTTAGGAAGGGTGCTTACCATCCTCTTGAATGATCACTACTGAGAAAGCCATTCAAATTACAATCTAGCATCAGCAAACTTTATTCTCTTCCAACTTACAGGACTGCAGACTTTCTAGAGAGTGATCTATATGGTTGAACACTGTCAGCAGGGCTGCAAAAAGACTAGACCTTCCCAGTGGATTACAGGGCAGACGGAGAGCCGTACTCACAAGTGGCCTGCTCCTCACTGCAGGACTAGGAAGCGCCCTCCCAAATGTAAACATCACTAGAAATGTGGAAAGTGTTTTGTGAAATCTAAAGCCTGAAGAGTTAAGAGGATCACTGAGATGAAACCATGCAAAGTATCTCTAGGAAACTGCTGTATTCAAAGAACTGTAACCCACATGCTTAATGTTAGGAAGTTCTGTGATAATTAAATTCCTTTGTTACACCTCTATTTACAGGGTATTTTTCCATAGAAAATCCAATTCCACTAAAATGACATTATTTGATTTTTTGATTTATCTGGTGTTTGACAGTAAGGTCAGTGTTTTCTTTGGCTAACAGTCATGTCATTGTTTATTTGCATAGTCTGTGCTAGCAAATAGCTTGATTACTTCTGCATGGAGGTAAAACTTTAATTATTCCAACATCTTAAAGTGACTCATCAATTTCATGATATTCGAAACTTATGACAGCTTACTGAATTTGTTCATTTATAAACTATAAAACTCTATAAATAATATTCTAGCTACTGTCACGTTTATTCTTTGTGGTTAATGAAAATAGAAATGTAAATATAAGTAACTTAATCTGGATATATTTTGATATTAGTTTTTTCCCAGAAAATTGTGCTTCGTAAATTATTTCATGATGCCTGGGAATACAGACCATTTATCAAAGAGATGCTTTTTATTCCAAGTTTTATCTATCCAAAAGCTTACTTAGGAATGGATGTGACAAACCTATTTTAATATTAATTTATTTATGGATTTTTAAGAAAGCACTGAATGCATAACTTCCACACGTATATTTTGCATTCATCCTAAATCCAGTATTGACCTTTAGGATCACCAAGATGTATTTGGGATTTATGTTAAGAGATTTGCTTCACTCAGATATACCTATCCTGCTCTACTTCTTGTCAGGTTACCACTGCATATCTCTTTCACAGACAGTATCTCATACCAGCTAGTAACTGTACAAAGTTTTATAGGCATTTAAGTATAGAAATTTTAAAAAAGTTATTTTTAAAGACATGAGTACCTGCTCTAAAAGAACATACATATTTTAACTACTCTCTTCATGATGAAGATAGTAAAAGTACAGTTGCATGGAAACAATTACCAAAAATTTTACAGTCTACGTAAATGAATGACAAACTCCTTTCAAACTACCGCATATAATTAACTCTGTTTGTTAAAAATGTAACAAAAACAAAAATCTATATTCTTTGCAAAGTCCGTATGAGTACAGCATCCTAACCATCACTTTTAGGAAAGCACGTGCCAACTTTTCAATTGCAATCAGACTTTAGAATAAATAAAAGGCTATTTTAAAAGCTGATCACTCACCTTCATGGATTTTAAAAAATTCAGGCAAACATAAAATAAACATGGTAATTATTCCTAGTACTAATCTGAAGAGTTCTGATTTTCTCAAAAGCAAGCACATGTCACTGAAGTACTTCTATCTAGCATAGTGGCGGTAACTTCCTTCCTGGTGTCGCTTTTAACTTAGTGCAGACTTTATGCAAAATAACGTCTATTCATTTCCTTTTTCTAAGATTACTTTTCTTTTTATTTCTCGTTACGTTAAGCTGTAGAGAGACAAGTTCTGTTCCTACATTGGCATAGATGACGATGATGCAAATGAATACGCTGAAGATAATACTCATGTTCCACGATGAAAATAAAAGAAAAAACATGTACAGAAACTATTTTATTCATTTGGGGTAGTTTTGTTTTAGGAACATCACCCCCTAATGGCCACTTTCATATACCTTCTAAACAGTAAATGAATCATCTTTGTGGAGGAATTTTGTTCTCATTTGGCCAAGAAGATTTGAAAAAAATGAGTCAGACCCTCATTATAAAAATGAGTCAGAACCACACGAGTGAGACATGGAGACTTTATTGCTTTACTTATATGCATACACATTGGGGCCAGGGGGAAGACAATTTAACATAATACAGCATCTTTAAGTCTTTAATAGACTATTAATTTGATTTTTACAACTTAAAGTTTCTGATCTGGCAAATAAATTATGTACTGAGTACAACAAACTGAGTGTGAGACATTCGCATTATCATTGCTGCTGTATTCTTAAAAGACAACAGATGTGTTGCCAATCTGCAGTGTCTTCAGTGTGCATGTTACTATCCTTTACACCACAAGAAGACTGGATAGAGCCATTACTATTCCTATATATCGTAGTCACAATTTTTCAGCTAAACTTTCCAGTTAAAAAAGTCTTTCATTCTGACAACGACCCTGATATTGTGCAAATTCTTCTTAGAGAGGAGACTACAAAGAACATTTCTGAAAAATTCAGAATAAAAGTACCCTGAATAGTGCATATGTAAAAACAATTTGACTCAAATATGAAGCATACACAGTATGATTTAATTAATTCAGAAAGCTCTTTTCTGAAATAGTATTTTTCCCACAACCCATTAAATATTGAGTACTACAAAAATGAAGCAATGCTGTTGAAGTTAAAATAAGAAATGTCCTACAAACCTGAAATGCCCGTCTTGTCATCTAGTTATCTCAGAAGATGAGTAAGCCAGGTGGAAGTAAATACAGTATGGATTCTATAGAAAGGCTTTTAATGGAGCTGTAGCAAATACAAATTTGTTAATATGATACTTTAAATGTAGCACTTTTATGCTATGAAAGCAATGAAACCAAAGCAAAATGAACTGATTTTTTTTGACAGTATGGTACAACAGAAGTAATAAGGATACAAAAAATCATAGGTATGAATTTAAAAAGTAAAATACACCCACTGCACAATTTATATTTGTCATCTGTTAGCAAATTAGCTCTACTTTGTGAGAGACTGCATTGCCCCTTAAGTGTCTTCCATATCAGTTATTTATGTTTTCCTATTTTCAAGGTTGCATGGTGTTCACCCATCCTTTCTGCCCAGAAGGAATGGAGAAAATACTGGAAAATAACAGGAGGACTTTGTCAAGTAATATGTGTATCTATCCCTTTCTGATACATTCAGACTTTTATTTATCCTTGTTGGTAGTGCCCAAGGTCAGAACAGAACAGAAACTGCCCTACAGGATCACACCCAAGTTCAGTCTGATATAATAATAATAATAATATAGTAACACAATAACGTAAGAATATAGGAATATAAGAATATATAACATCCTGTGGAATGTGTTGAGTTTCAGAGTCTACAGAAGGTTTCCAAAAACTCTGCAGGAAGCAGAGTATCTATTTTAGGGCTATTGTGATGGCACATTTTAGTTTCTTAGTTCAGGAGGCCCACATACGATCTGTCCAGACATCCCAGGGACACCCTAAGCTTTACACACTATTTCCCTTAGCTGTTGTGCTTGTGTAAACTAGCTGAATCACACGTGTGCGTGTGTGGCCTGACTCACCAACTGAAGTGAAAAAACATGAGTTTTCCTTCCTGGGGATATGCTTCCCTCCACCTAGCTAATAATTTTTACACAACTGGAACAATCAGTACCTTTGAAACCCCTATCTTTAGGTCAAATTTAGTTAAAATTGCCTAAATCATTTAAAGTCAGCCAGGATGAGAACTGGCAGACAAAGCACGCAGCCACACAGGCCACATGTCCTTACAGAATTAGGCAAAGCCAGCAGTATATACCTCATTACTGCATCAAACTCGTACCGCCACGCCCCAGCAATGATCTTGCACACCCTTAAATCAGCCGGAGGCACATCCGACTGTCACACAGCCTATTAATTTGGAAAATTATTCTACCTTTGGGTGGCCAAGGTCAGCGGTAAGGCGTTGCCTAACGAGGCCGGCCAGGGCCCCGCCAGAGGGCACAGAGAGGCTGCCTCAGCACCGCACGCTGCCAGGGTGCTGAGAGGAGGTTAACGGCTGCCTTCCACGAGATTTACCTCGCTTCCACGGGGGAGCGGGAAGTCACAGAAAGGCACAGCTTTGTGGCTTCAGAAGGCAGGCAAGGGTAGCCGGGGCCAGGATGAGGCCTCCTACCGGGTGAGCCCAGAGACGCCCGGCGAAAGGGGAACCCGCCTCCCGCGCCGTTACACCCGCCCCGCCGCCAGGGGGAGCGCCGCGCGGCCGCCGCCACCCCAGCCTGAGGG